>CAHIKZ030001978.1:0-130000 GCA_903632075.3 Acanthosepion pharaonis
TTATGAATAATGAATTTTTATTTTTTTATTTTATTTTTATTTTTTTTTTTTGTAATTTTAAATACAAAATATGACAAAGTTAAATATTTTAAAATAAAGTTTGAATATGAATCTCTGGAAATGCTCTTACTAAAGGACTATTTTACATATCTCTTAAATTTGAAAGCTTGTGCAATCTGCGAAGTATTTGTATTTTACCCCAAAATAATATGCCAAAAAAATGTATTAAAAATAGTTTCCAACAAAACTACAGAGGTACAATTTAGAAATAACATCACATGTTTTAAGAGCTGTTTCTCCTGATGGCGAGGGTCAGCCTCATAAATTGCATTGATTTTATGTCATATTTTCTGACTGACCAACCATCATCACATTTTCAAAAATTTTTTTTTTTTTTAATACATATTTCACTAAATTCTTTTCATTTTTTTTAAATATAATCATTTTTTTTTTTTTTTTTTTTTTCAGTGGACATGTAGGCTTTGGATTTTTTTCTTTTAGGTTTCAATTTGTAATTATATGCTAAAAATTCAAAAAAAAAAACTGTTGGGCTTTATACAAATTTACAAGATTTTAAAGAACCGAATATCAATTAGCAATTAAATATTTGGAACTTCCATTTTTGAGCAATAGTTTTGAACACTGGGGATAAAGGTATCATTTATTCCGAGAATGAAAAAAAATGAAAAAGAATCTTGTCTTGATCAGGACTATTTTAACAAAACCTGACAATATAAATCGAATCCACCAAGAGAATATTAGTTTTACGTTTGGTTCGTTGAAATGAGGGTTTTAAAAATCATCATTTTCTGGACAGGGAGTTGAAATACCAGGCCATGTGAATATGTTACCAATATTGAATAGTATATTGAGCGAGAAAAGGACATTCAAATTTCTAACTAATTTTGAGATATGTCAATGCTTTATTTCTGTTGTGAGAAAGCTGTGATATGATCTTTATTAAAAGTGATGAAGCCTTTAGTTTTCTCACATTCAAATTATCATCTTTTCGATTCCAATATATTCAGGATTGAAATCTTTTCTCGCAGAATTCGAATCTGACCTACATGTGTATTCACGCATCACAATACAAATACGATTTATCGATCTTAACAAGAGGAATCAGTTCCCTACCGCTTAATAAAGCTGGTGCTGCTTTTAGCGTTGTCCGAACGGATTTATTACGGATTTAAAACCATCCAAGAACGGAATATTGAGTGTGTTACACGTGTTCAATGAAAAATTCAGACTCAGCAAAGACAGCAAAATATAATTCTGGCTAAAAGCTCAAGCGCGCGCACGCATAAACACATACGCGCGTGCGCATCCGGTGAACTTTCACCAGAACCCGATTAAGGTAGTGGAGAACTTGGAGGGGAATTAACAGGAGATAACTGATAAGTGACATCTATTAAACATGGCACGTGGAACTAGAACAGTCTAACCTAGTGAGTGAAATAAACGGTTCAGTTCGACATTCAAACCACCTGAAGAAGGCCGGAGCGTACAACGGCCGAAACGTTGTAATAAATATGGCGACAAAAGATGAGGACATTAGTCCGAATAATGTAAATAGTGTAATAATACCTCATCTCAGAAATATAGACAGATACTAAAATTATTTTGTTTCATGTCGGCTTCTGTCACTTTCCCACGGCCGTAAGGATTAAGGTTCTGTGTCTTTTCTATAAGGTCTTTTCTATAAGGCCTTTAATGGTACTTTTGCTGATGTGCTCTTTGGTCTTATAACTAGACTGTCTAGATTTAAGGGCGGTACTAGACTGGCATTTAGATCTCATCAATGTACACTTGAGCTGGCTAGATGTAGTCTCATGCAAATCTTTCCGAATCCTCTCCATAGTCCACAAATCGACATCCCAAAACTCTTTAATATTTTTAATGGAGATTCTGGCGCGAATTCCAAGCAGTACAGCATGCTGTTTCCAAATTTCTGGCGAATGAATAAAACGTCATGATGCTTTTTTCTCAAAGGATGTCCAACTGGCCCTACTATATTGTGCAGTCGACAAAATAAAAACAAGCAACGCGCATGCACGAAATTAAAAATATGAACTAGCGACATTTTAGCCATTGCACCCTGTATATAAGAGGACCTTTCTAAATGTTATTGTAAGCTTGATCCAGAAAGAAGAGCAATAGCTGAACATTTTGAAAAAACAACTCACTACCATTTCTCATGAAACTAATTGAGATATGTGTATGTTGGTAAGATCCCCACAAAAAGCTGAGAGTTTTGCGACAAATCTAAGAATGGATCAAACAATGGCCCGATTAAGTCATAAATTATCTGCAAAAGAAAGATATGACACCCAAGAAAATCCATGAGATCACGGTATCAACATTACAGGAGCCTCCCTTATTTTTTCATTGAGGAAGTGGGCTGCGGAATTTTTGGGTAATGACAGCACAAAATATGAAACTCGGTCATGTCGTCCAAAATCCTCAGCCACCGATGAACAAGTATTGTTTTGGATGACAGTCGTTTTACTTTCCAGCAGATAGCTAATTCCATAGGCATTAGTTCTGGTTCAGTCCATACTGTTTAACTGAGATCTTCAGTCTGTCTGCATGATGGGTCCCAAGAATGCCAGAGCAGAATCTGAAAAGTGTTGACATTTCAGGACTCGCTTCCAGGTTGACCCAGAGTATTTCCACCTGAACTGAAGATGCAAAGCAAACAGTCGAAATCAAATCTTGTTCTACACCCACAAAGAAGTTCAAGCAGGCAGTGTCTGTTGGAAAGATGGTAGCGTCTGTTTCTCTTTATTATTCTGATTTATTAATCATGATAGATTACCTGATAAAAGGAAAAACAAACTATTAATGGATATTACTATAGATCAGAATTAACTGAAGAAAGCAATTGTCGAAACTCAAAGCGAATTTTTGAGACAAAATCTTGCTCCAAGATATAGAGCCTGTTCACACTGCTCATTTTGATGTAGCTGAAGTAGCCACTGTGGCTTTGAATTACTAATCCATCCCATTACTCACCGGACAAATCTCCATCTGACTTCCTGTTTCATAAACTCAAATACCACTAAACGTGATCGCCATTTTAGAAACAATGTTGTGATCATTTGTGTTGTGGAGGAGATGCCACCTTCTTCCGTGATATAATTGAAGCAGTTTTAGGCATCGTTCGAGAAATGCATTGATGTCAAGGGGGGCTATATTGAAACATAATGAAACACTGTCACGTTTCTCCAACTCCTTCTGTTTGAGGCTTAGAACCTCTTGAAAGATGTTGTCTACATATCTGAGATGAGGTATTATGTACAGTATTTACATTAGTCGGACTATTGTCCTCATCTTTGTCGCCATATTTGTCACAACGTTTCGGCCGTTGTACGCTCCGGCCTTCTTCAGGTGGTTGGAATTTCGAACTGAACCCTTTATTTCGATCACTGGGGTAGACTTTTCTAGTTCCACGTGCCATGTTTGATGGATGTCAGTTATCAGTTATTTCCTGCTAAAAAGCAGTAAATCTGAAAGTTCTCCACTGCCTTAACCAGGTATTATAAGTTTTTTTTTTGGGTCTTTCACTGGATTTAACCAATCTTTTTTTTATACACTGTGCCATGTGTCCTTGAGGACATTTGGCTCCATGAAAAGTTCTGGAAAAATTTTCTAAAAAACAAGAACATGTTAAAATGAAAAAGATTTAATATGACGCAGTCAATTTAAAACCGATATAGCCAAAAGATAGTTAAGTAGATGATGGCGAAATAAAAAAAGAATTGTTTTTTTTTTGGCAGGTGAAGGATCTTCAAAGCAATACTGGGAAAATGAAAATTAATTATGCATTTTCTATTTTCCTTGATTTCACAGTTGAAAAAAAAAAAAATTTTGTTTTTAATCTTTAGTACTATTTTTCATTTGAAGGAGAAAACTGAATGATAGAGGGGAGGTACAGCTTGCAGACGTTCTTTTGTTTTTTTTTGGCGTCAATTATCTTTTCAATTGTTGGCCTGTCGTTTATATAAATCTTGACAGTGCTGTTTAGATTTTAAACAAACGAATATATCAAGTCTCAGGGGGTTTGAAATTTTTTAACAGTTCTTAAAATTGATCATTTGTATTATTTTATTTTCCTTTCCTTTTGTTTTGTTTTTTGTTTTATATTTATTTCTTCCAAACGTTTTTGTCAAGTGGATTCCTACGACTGATTTTAATATACTTGGAATGGTCAATATATTCGAGAAATAACTTATCTATGCTTTCTTTTTTTCTTAACATTTTGTTAAAATTTTTAACAATGCTTTCTATGTCTGTTCATTTTTCTTCGACATTTTTCTTTTTTTTTATAAGTGCTTACTTTGTAATGTTAAATTGAATTTAAACTGCCCAGATCTTTATTTTTATTAAAATATGGGTTTTGGAAATTTAATTGGGTTAAAAAAAAAATGACTTAATTCCTCGAAAAGTTCGTCGATCCACAGGCATTTGTTTAACAAAGAATTCCTCAAGGTTTCATAACGCTATGAAGCTTTTAGTAATGCAGGATGTCCTTTAAGTTTCTTTTTTTTAAATTATATATATATATATATATATATATATATATATATATATATATATATATAAATATATAATTGCAAAGGCATTTAATTGAATATAAACCTTCAAACAACCATTTTCTTTTCTGTAAGATTTTTCATTTTTTTTTCAAAAACCAAAAAAAACCACATTGGGAAATGCAAATAGGTTCCTAAATCAGGAAAGGACGCCCCAATTCCATGGTCACCACGTTCAGGAGATTTTTCACTTCTTTGGGGTTATGTTAAAGATATTTCGTGGAAAATCGAACAAAGATACAGAACAATACTGATCAAATGCTGAAAAAAGATCACCGATGTCATTAGGACCATCGAGAAAGCTACGCTATAGCGAACATGGCAAACAATCGAGTTATGATTTAATGGTGTCTATATAGAGATGTATTAAATCAGTTTAAAAAATCAATATTTACTCCTCATTTCGTAACAATTTCCACATATTTGTCGGTTCATTTCATTTTTTAAATATTTTTAAAACTGTAAAGAGACTTTATGAGCAACCTTGTATGTACATCCTGTAGAGATGCAAGAAATTCTCAGGAGATAATGGTGTATTTCCACAGGCGGACACTGAAGGACATGATTTTTTTCCCCCGGTGTTATATAAACAGCTGAATTGGCCAGGCGTATTTTTTTAATTCTATATATTGGTACGAGAATAAAAAATTAAAATAAACTATTACCATTATAGTTATGGTTATTTTACACATCCCAATAAAAAATATTTGACTCAAACAATAACTTTTGAATAGCTTTTTGTCCTCAAAGACACATGACCCAGTGGATAATCGCGTTGGTTGGATCCAGTGACTTGACCAAAGTCTTTTGATATTGCAATGGTGAAAAAAACCTTTGATTTGAGTTAAAATAGTTACCTCCACGAGATCGCTAAAAAAGAGCATAGCATGATGAAAAAAGACGCCAAACTTGACGAAAACAAAATTTTATCGTCTAAATGTTTTGTTATTATTAAGAGGAAAGGTCAAAGTATTTTGGGGTATTTTTTTCCATTTTTTAATCGTTCCTAGCACGTCCGAAATTTTCGTTAAAAATCTTTTTTTTTTTGAGTCAGCAAAATTGATTTTTTTTCCATTTTAAAAAAAAAACTGGAAATCTGACTTTGAAATTTTTTAAATATCAATTATCATTTTTTCAAAACTTATTTTAAGAAAATCAGAAATTATAATGTTTATTTAAAATATTTTGAACCAAAACTTAACTTAGCTTTTTGTGCCAAAAAAGATGTAATTTGAAAATAAAACAAAGCAGGTCATAAACTTTCGCGTCTCTTGACATGTGATGAATGATATATTTATGAATTCCATGAGGCTAATTTGTTCTATGGAAGGAGAAAAAAGTGAAATAATTTACATTTACGTGAACAAATTATTTACCCCGTTATTTTTAAGGAAAACTTTCAGCGGTCTTTTTTTTTTTTTTTTTTTTTTTTTTTTGTACTTAGCTTTCACCTTTACGTTTATGATGCTTTATGGAAAATATATTGTAAAGAAATTAAAATAAAACTGTTAAGAGTGAGATTAAATTTCATATTTCTTAAAAAAAGGTATCTAATTAATTTATAGGTACCTTTCTTATGAAATTTTATCAGAATTGTACATAAAATACTATAATTTTATGTACATTTATTACATTTACTGTTATTTGTATTTGCATTCATTTTATTATTAATTTTGATATTTCATTTATGGAAAAAATGTCATAATTGAGATTAATATAAAAATAAGATCATATAAATTTCATAAGATGATACTTGTAGGTACCCTTCTCAGTAAAAATTGAAAAATCAAATTAACTTCTACACACGTGTTCCGCAAAAGTAAAAGCCTTAACAGCGGAGAACAATGCTTAACTCAAATAACGCAACTTAATTGTATTCTGGTTGGTCTTCTTTACTTTATAATTACAGTCCGATTATAAACACAAAATTACATTTCTTAATTACTTCAGATCTTCTGATTAGTCAAAATGATACAATTTACAATGCGCTAAAAAAAGATCTATCTCATAAGGACACTTATGAAAGTGGATGGGCTTTTAACTAATTTTATAATATTTTAACAACTTAAATGTAAAAATCTATTATAATTAAAGAAATAACAAATAATTGTATTAAAAATTCATTTTCATCGAAAAATTTTTTTTTGCTTTCAGAAAATATTGTCCATATTCATAAAAACAACTAAAAGCAAATAAAAGCATTTGAAATTAAATAATAAATTTGTTTTATTGAGTTTTGTATGTTACAATTCAGAGCTGATTTTCAGGTACTGGGTATCCAATAAAAAAAAAAAAAAAAAAACATGATTTGCATTCCTCAAAGCCCTGTGTTTTTAATTATTGTAATCACTAAAACCGATTCGATCGAATTTCTAGCGTTTTCATAAAATTAGTTATGGGGGGGGGGTAATAAATATTTTAAAAAAAAAATATTTCTACCATGACTTTCATAAAAAAAAACATATTTATAATAATTTCGATCATCTGTGAATAGTTCCTGAAAGTTTCATTAACATCCGATAATTATTTTATTTTTGCACGATTTTTCAAATTAATGTGTGTCATAAAAAAAAAAAAACGTGCTAAAAATTGTCTATGTTATTTACTAGTTCCACTGATACAAATAGAAACAATTTTTTTTTAATCAAAATTTAGAATTTTCTAAAAAGAAGGAAAATTTTTTAAAAATAATTAAAAAAAAAACTTTGGTCTTTCCTCTAAATAATAACATAAGCATTTAGACAATAAAATTTTGTTTTCGGCAAGGTTGGCGTCTTTTTCATCAAGCTATGCTCTTTTTTTTAGCGATTTCGTGGAGGTACCTATTTTTAACTGTATTTATTGAATATTTAATATTCTTCAAATCACAATCCTTGGAATCAACAGTTTAAATATCATCTATGGAGATTACAAAGAAATTTTTTAAATCCTCAGTCTTAAAATAAATTTATCCATCCCAACTGGGATGAATTCCAGCAAATTTGGTCACTAAATAGCTTTTTTGAGTTATGTAATGACAGACATTCAACAAAGGACATTTATTTGAATTATAGTAAAATGGTTTGTAAAAAATATGTGCAAGAGCTGCAAAACTACATATATTATACACCAATGCAAGTAAAGTTACGCTTTACAAGTTTGTCTTTTGCATATAAAGGTTTATAATGTCGATTTTGCAAATGAAAATTAAACTATTCACTTTGTATTTATTAATTCTTCAACTACAAATGGAGCAAATGTTTTCATTGAAAATTTAATTTAATTTATAATAATTTTTAATTAAAGGGTAAATAAAATTGCAAATTTTCAGTAAAAGATTTTACATACAAAATGAAAATTTACATAATTTGAATATTTCTAATTAAAAAAAAAAAAAAGAAACAAGATCAAAACAGATACAAAAAATAAATTATCTTTTTCTAAACATCAAAAGTGATTCTATTTATTTTTATAATTTTTAATTAATTCTAAAAAAGAATTTAAATGAAATAAAGAGAAATATTATCAAATATAAAAATAAAAAAAAATCATTATCGCTTCTTGTGAAATTTAAATCTTTATGTCTTTAAGCATAATGTCATCATCTTGGAAAGAGGATTGTGGCATTTCAAAATCAAATTTATTTTGTTTTTTTTTTTTTTACAAATATTCAAATATTACTAAAACAAAAGAATGGTTTAATGAATAAAATATACCTATTTGGACAAAAAAAAATTAACTTATTTTTATTATTTAAAAAAATTGAGAAATGAAATTTATGAGAAATAAAGTAACCCAAAGTTTGGCAAATAAAACAGGACAGGAACAGGTAACAAGAAGAAAGAGAGGGTCATGAAAAGGAGAAAGTATTGCTTTATAAAAAAAGGCAAGATGTAGAGAACAATGACTGCCTACATCTTGTAAAGAGACACATTATTAAAAGAGTTTAATATATTTTAGTCATAAATAAATCTCATGGCTTTACTAACTTAAAAAAAAAAAAAAAAAAAGATATTTCAAAAAACAAAGCTAAAATTGATGAAATAATTTTTCAAACTATTTTAAATAACAAAATTACCAAATACAATGATTATGTTTAAAAATTATCAATTAAATAACAATTCAAAGAGAAAACATCCAGATATTAATAAAATGTAAATTTTTGCCCTGCAAATAGTTGTTGATTGTGTCAAGGTGGACAAATCATACTAGAAATATTTAAAGTGTAATTTTTTTTTATTTGGCTTTTACATTTGTAGTAAAATTAAAACAAGCAGTCATCTTATTTACATGGATAACCAATAGTGTATATATATTAATAAATTGTCATTGTAGTGTTATTTTTTTTTAATATGCTAAATAAAAAGAATGCTTTGTCTTCAAATCCTTAAACAAATTTTTTAGTGAGGGGATGAAAAATAGATATAAGTTTTACCATTTTTTTTATTATTAGATGAAACATGCCATTATTTTTTTTTTTCATTGTTTTGGTTACTTTTACTTTACAACTATTAGTCATTCTATTGGTAAAGAATTACTTAGTTGGATTTTAAAATTGATTTGAATGAATTTATGACTGGTGTTGTCTGGAATGAGAATTAAATTTGAGAAGATGAAAAAAAAAAATTGATCAGCCAAGCCAGGTAACTTGGATTTTATTAGCATGCTAAAAACCCTGGGGTCTATTCAATTTTTCTAGTAGACTTTGAAAAGAAGAATATTATAATCAATAAAATATTCAAATATCTACAATTGCTTGTGTTGGAAATAAATGAATTAACAGGGTTTTTAGTTAGTATGATAGAATTGAAAATTTTGTACTCAATTTTAACACCCACCAAAAAAATTGAGATAAACCAGCACTTATAAAACCAAGGTTAAAAATAACAAAAATTCAAACATGGTTGTTTTTCATTCCATTCATTCTTTTTGCCTTGGGAATTCAATCAACCCTGAATGTAAGAGAATGCCTTAATCAAAATTATTTTTTTTCTACTATGCTGAAATGCAAATCAACTTTAACATGACACCTGAAAAAGCATATTTCTGATATACACAGATAAGAAAAAGTAGTACAGGGCAGTTTGGTCAGAATATATATAGTATATATATCAATAATAAAGAGATAAGAAGAACAAAATGTAACAAGAGCAGTTGACCATATTCATGTGATTTCTTTTTTACTTTCCTTGTAACATGTTCTTTCACTTCTGAAGACATTTTTGTAGCTTTGCCTAAGACTATTTACTTGAGGAAAATAAAAAAATTTAAACAACATAGGCAAGGGAATATTGATAGGTGCAGTGAGATTTTGAAATGATCAGTTTTTATCCAGAGTAAAGGCAGGATTCTTGTTATATACAGTAAAGTTATATACAACTGATCAACAAAAGAGAGGATGTTACAGAATTGATATGAAATTGTATCCCTTTCTCTCAGGAATTCCTGGAAATCAATTTTCCTCTTTTAAAAAAGGGATGCAAATTCAAAAAATTTGTAACTTGTTCTTCATTATTTCCAATCTATATGCATACTAATTTAAAAAGAATGAGGAGTTGCAAAAAAAACAAACAAAAAAAAAAAACCCAAAAAACATTGAATAAAAAGAAATAAACCTAAAAGATTAAGGAGAACTATTAACAAATTTTTAAAATTTTTTTAAAATATTCAAAAAAAATTGAAAAAAAAAAATCAAAAAAAAAAAAAGAATCTTACCTGTTTTTTTTTTGAATGGCTATTTAACCTTCACCTCATTTGCTTAACCATAGCTTCTTTGAAAATAAACAAAGGAGAATTTTTTTTTTTTAATTTATTTAAAGATTTTTTTGTGAAAAACTAAAATAAATGTATTTTAAATTTAAATTTCAAAAAATCATCCCCAACATTTCAAAAACAAGATATTTAGTTAATTATATTAATTTAGTTAAGATATTTAGTTAATTTTCCAATTTATTTGATAGAGGTGGATAAACCCAAAATTAAATACATTATATTATAGATTGAATATTAGGTAATCAAAGATGGATAGGTTGCTCTTTTTTTTTTATGGCTTAATAATTGATGATTTACTGTTGACTTGCAGATAGGTTAAACTAAGATAAATCTGGGGAAATTTATAAGTTTAATTTTTTTTTAAATTATGTGTAAGAATTTTCAGATTTCAACTTTTATTTTCAAACTTACAATTATTATTAATCTTTTGCAGTTAAAATACATTTCATCAATCATCATGTAAACAAAAGGAAGTTTTGTTATACTAGTATTTTATATTTATACATATTATATTAATTTAAAACCTGCTTTATAATTCTTCTTTTTTTTTATGATTTATTTTTGCAACAATTAAAATTATAAACTATAAATTAAATACCAATTATATAACAAAAATGCAATGCAACTTATTCAAAAGGTTTTCATACTAGATTCATGCACTTATTTGTGAATAACACTTAAGAATTGTTCTTTAATGTTAACATGAAACAAACCATTAAAGAAAATTATCTCATAATATATATTTCATTTCTTTAAGTCATATTTTCCAATGTATTTTGACAAAATATACATATTTTGCAGAATGAATTGTGGGACTATTTTTCTTTGTCAATAAACATCTACATGTGGTTCCTTAACTTATGTATGGCATGTTCAGTATATATGATAGATAAAGTGTTTCTATATGGAGAAAAACCATAGCTTTAGTGTTGATCTATATCATTTAAGATTTTCAGAAATCGGAATGACAAAATTCATTGTTTTTTTTGAACGGATAGGTCACACTCCTAATATTTTGTGAAATTTTTAAGAAAAAAGGTGTGACCTATCAGCAAGTAAATACAGTAGATGATCATTTACAAGCAGATATCTATATAGTAATTTTTGTCTGAATTTCTGGAATGAGGCATTACCATTATTTCCAGTTGGATTAATTTTCTTTTTGCCAAGTGGCATACTAACAGAGTGCAATCAAGTTATAGTAATACAAACTCAGAGTGAGCAATAAAAAAAACCTAAAGACATTGAGTTTGGAATGAAAACAATTTACTTTTAAACAGATTACATAAAAGTTTCAGTTCAAAAAGCCCCCTGAAGGCTAAAATCAATTACTGGACACCTGAAGAAAATCAAATGGTATATTTTTTTGAAACATTGTGATAAAATTTAGAACAAAAATTTAGTTTATTTTATAAATAATGTGTATAATTTTGCAATTCATTAAATCATCAGAGTCCATCAGAATAAAAAAAAAATAAAAGGAAATTAGTATACCATATTCAGCAGATAAACTTATAATGACTTTATTACTTCAGAAATATAAAAAGTATTGAAAGAAAAACCATTTTAAGAAATTTTGAATTTTTTTTTAGCTTAATAAATCTGCATTTATTAGGTTCCCATTCTTAAAACAGACATCTTATATAAAAAAACATTTTATTCATACAAAATTCATTTGAAAAGTGGGCATGAACCAAAAAACTTGTGTAGACAGGAAAAGATGGAAAAATAATTCAAATACAGATATTAATTTACAGTAAATTTTTCATGTAATTAAAAATATATATATATATATATATATATATATAAATTTAAAAATGATCGCCATTGGCTTCAACCATGGCCCCATTCAATCTTTTTTGGAATCTCCTGCAACTCTTCTGGATAGTCTCCTTATTTAAGTTGGTGAATACTGCCATAATCCTTCAGTTCTTCAGTTCATCTTTTTGTCTTGAATTTGTGCCCCACACATAATAATCAATGGGATTGCAGTCTCTGTGGGAGTCTGATTTGGCCAGATGTGGGGGTGATGTGGTTGCAGAAATTGTCTGACAGCCATGATTGGGTTCTCTCCCGTACAATGTGGCATGGTGCAGAGTCTTTTTTGGGATCCTTTCCAAAATTAATTTTAACTTAATGGGCTGTTAAAACAATCTCATTCATTTCCAGCTTTTTGCTTGAATGCCAAGCAATACAGCATGCTGTTTCAAATTTCTTGCAAGTATTTCATCACACGCTCTTTTTCTCCCAGACTCTGATTTGACTGACCCTACTAGACTGTGCAGTCAACAAAATTAAAAATATAAGATTACAACAATACCCATGGCTCTCTGTATGTGAGATATATATAAAAATAATAAAGGACTGCTCAATTGTTTTGCGTTTTTCCAATTAGATGTTATATTTCTGTCCAAATTATGTTTAATTCATGCACTCTATGCTGTCTATATGGTTAACTTTTCTTTTTAAGAATTCATATATAAGCATATCATAAATGAAATTGTGTAGACTGCACCAGAAAATGTATCGAGTCTTTGTGTATTTGTATGTATATTAAATATTTTATGTACTGAAAATCTATTCACCTGTGGTGAATGATATTTAATGTGAATTGTTTTTGTATAATAATAATAATAGCTTTTAATATTTTGACTTTATCTACTAATATTGGTATTGATTTTAACATGTATTTTTAACAAGAATTTTTCTAAATTGTGAATGAGGAGAGGTATGCTGTTGTAAATGTTGAGAGATGTTAGATGCATCATTGAAATGAAAAGTCAATCTTCTAGACAACATTGTATGACCAATATATATTTTCTCTTCTGTTGGAGATTTTCCATATATATATATATATATATATATATATATATATATATATATTTATTTATTGTTTTTTTTTTTTTTTTTTATGGATATTTTCTTCCTGTTTATAATTAGAATGTCTTTCATTGTGATATAAAAGATTAATATGTTTAGGGTTATTTGAGGAAGTATTATATTCTATTAGGTTTATATTAAAATTTCTAATAGAATGTCTTATTTGTTCATTGGCAACATGATTAGGGAAGTTATGAGTCTGTTTTATATTATTTAGTTCATCTGTGGATGAGTTAATTTTTGCATGGTTTATTAGGCTTTTTATAATTGCTATTTTATAGTAATTTGGTGATGTAATGAATATGCATACACCTGGGTTCCCCCACACAGTAATGATTGGCTGGTGTCAGTCATAAATACAGACTGATGTGGAGATACAGGACGACGCCTTATTGGCTATGCCTATAGTCTATGCCTATTGCCTACCACTACGACGAGGACCAGTCCATTATGGTTACCTGCTAGATTGTCCTACTCGGTTACAGTAGTCCAAAAGCACTTTGTTACTTTGAGCAAATATGTCCCTTTTCGGGACATATCATTTGGACATTCACTTTTATAGTTAAGAGTGTTCATATTTATGCTAGTAGACATAGGAATTGCTAAAAATTGGGCCAGAACTGAACCCATGGAAACACCATCCCATTGTATTTGTATATTATTTTTGTGATCATAGAATGGGACTTAGTAGTGCAAATTAAAAGTAGTTTCCATAATAGTTTTAATTCTAAGTGGACATAGAAGAGATGGGTTATTGTACATGTTTCTTATAATAATAATATCAAGTTTCACTAACTGGGACATTAGTGAATAAATTTTCAACATTAAGTGAGGCTATGGTTTTATTATTAGGTTTTTCTTTTTTTAGAATTTGAAGGTGATTTTATGCTATGTTTACTGGGAATGTATGGTGTGATAAGTTGGATTATGCTTTTTGTTAATTGATAAACAAGAGTGGGAATTTGAAATATAATAGAACAGAGAGGATAGTTTTGTTTGTGTGTTTTTATAGTGCCATATATGTAACCTGGCCTATAATCCAGCCACTATTTTAAGATTTTTAAACTGTCTTGTTCAGCATTATTAACTGTGATAAGTTAATTTTTAATTTCAGTTGGTTAGTAGAATTCCAGGTGTGTGTGTGTTTTTTTTTTTTTTTTTTTTTCCCCTCTGTATGGTCATTAAGTATTTGTTCTAGTTTTGTATTATAATCCGATTTTTTTCAAAATGACAAAGATGTTTGTTTAGTTTGCATTTTTAACAATTATATCTGGATGATTTTGTAGTTTCTTAGTAGTGGCAATTTGTAATGCTTTTAATATTTTTGAAAAGTTTTTACTTTAGTCAGGCCTATCTTTGACTGCCTCAGCCTTCAGTAAGTTCAGAAATTCTGGTGTTGTAATCAGTTGAAGTTTTTTGATACTTTGATATAACATCATTTTTCAATTTCAGTTTTTTAATTAGATCATTATATTTACTGTATATATGACAGCTGAGGCCAAGATTTTTTTATATATATATATATATATATACACACACACACACACACACACACACACACACACACACAGCTTTGTATGCTTGTGTGGACAGTAGCATTTTGTGATACAGATATCCCTTGAAAAAGAAATCTGTATCTGAAATTCAGTCTATCCTTAACAACCCATTTCTGTAACAAATCACATACAAACTTTAAAACACTTAAGTTTTATCTAATGAAAAATGTGTCTGGATATTTTGGATTCTAAATTAACAAAGAATTTTTTTTCTTCTGATTTTTCAGTTACAAGATGGAGGCATTAATCCTTATGGGAAAGTAAGTTCATGTTCCTTGACTACTTCTCATTGCTTTTCTCTTTATTCTACATTTTTGTCTTAGTGCAATTATTTATCTCTACTTAGATTTTTGTCCACTGAGAATGTGTAAATTAAAAAGTATCCCCGCCCCAAAGCCCTATCATAAATGAATTGCATATTTTTGAAACTGGGTTTTTCGAAGTTTTTCATTTTTATTATATTTACAGGACACTTCCTCTCAATCTCAGGGTGTTAAAAAATTTACCAATTTGAATGCCAATGCAGCAGTATTTCAATCCATGAATGCCAATGCTGCAGTCTTTCAACCACAACACACAGATGCTTCTCCTACAGGTGATGGCAAGGGACAGTTATCTCCACAAGCAACAGATTACAATCAGGGTAATTTTAAAATAAAATCTTTCTATTACTATTAATCTTTCTTATCATTTGATTAGTGATTAAACTATTTTCCTGTGTATTTTTTTTCTTCTGTAAAAGGAACGTTAGGAAGTGGAAGAACAGTAATTCAATATGCTGTGGATTTTTTTTTTTTAAGTAGAGAATTAAATCTTCAATTTTACAATTTCTAAATCCTTGTTATAACATGTTTTCAAACACATATCTTCTTCCCATCTTAAATTGATGCATTTTATGCATATATCTAAACTAGAATTTTTTAGAAAGTGAAAAATTCACTGAACTGTTCAATATTTTTGACTGAAAAAGAAATTTTAAGCAAAATGGTTACAGTGTATGGGGTGTGGAGAATGTGTCAATTTAGCCCTTTAGCATTTGATACACTCAAACCTGCCCTGAAAAAATTGACTTTCAGATTCTGTTTGCATGACTTTCTGTGTTATTTGTAATGATGATGTCCTATTTAAGCAGAGTATACATGAAGTGGGTTGAAACATTGAGAACTGATATTTATAGGGCGGGTTTGAGTGTGTTGAATGCTAAAGGGTTAAACTGATGTCAAGGAGAATATAGTCTTGTTTGCTGTAATAAGTTTTGAATAGGTTGTGATAATATTGAGGTTAAGATAAGTTAATTTTACACATCTTAGAGACACAAGTAGACTTGGTCAAAAGATATAAAAAGGCTGTGTGTTATTGATTACGTTAATGATTTTACTATCTATCATAGCCTTATTTTCAAATGCAGTGCGGAAAAAGAAGTATTACAAAATAAATGTTAATGTTTGATAGTCATTACTCTCTGGTTCATAGTGGGAATCTTTCTGTGAGTCAAAAAGATCTTTTGGAAAATTGGGTTTGACCTGTCCAGCTTGCTGGGCCTGAAACACCCCCCTTTTTTTTTTTTTTTTTTTTAAATATATAGGCATCCATATAGAAGGCACTTTGGTATAAAACCAACTTTCTTATTGTGACATGACTGGACTTAAACGTCACCTTTTGAATGATGTGATCTGAAGCAATTGGCTATACTTGATTTTTAAAACTAAGCAGTTGGTTACAGAGAATATACAGCTGTAATGAACTGAAATGGGCATGTTGAATGTTTTTTTTTTTTAAAATATTGATAATTTAGTTAACTTTTTTTCTTCTTTCTTTCTTTTCTTCAGGTGGGAATTACTCAACTAGTTATTTTCCCAGAGGAAGCTTTCCTAATCGCAACTTTAGAGGGAATAGGGGTCGTGGCGGTTTAAACAATGGCTTCAATCGAAACAGCAACAGTGGTGGAAGTGGCGGAGGAGGGGGCGGTGGTGGTAACAGAGGTGGCTACAGCAATAGAAGTATGTATTCCTTAATTTTTGGTGACACGTTGAATATAACTGCTAATCATTGACTAAATGTTCCCTTTCTATTTACTATGTACCAATTTCTAGTTTTGTTGAACTCTGTTGGAAACTATTACCCCCCCTCCAATATTTCCTATATCTTTCTTCTCCCCCCCAAAACCAATAGTGGTCTAACATCTTCACTAAAACTGATTGTCATAATGCTTGATATGGGCACATTACACTTTTTTATTTGTTCAAGAATAATCACAATCATTATAGCCTTGAATATAATTGAAAGAAATATTAAATTTTTAAAAAATAAAAAAAATTATCATTGCATTCTAGCTTGAACTAATTTCAATCAACTTATTTTCAGCCAGTCTTGATTAAAAATGTTACTTATTTGCTAACAACTAGAAGTTTGTGTGTGTGTTGTTTTTTTTTGTTTGTTTTATTTATTTTTTCTAGTACTTCTTCTCAGTTTTTAGCATTATTTTGCATTTCATGATTTAATAAAACTCTTTCTTTCCTTCATTTATTGTATCTAGGTAGTTACCCTAGCTTCCCAAGTCGTGAATACCGAGCAGCAGAGAACTACAGTATGCTCAATGGTGCATCATTTGGTAATGGCTTCCCCAAACGTAGCAGTAGTGGCACAGGCAGCACAGGTGGCAATGCAGGCACAGTGACAAGAGGTACAACTGGCAGTGGAGGAGGCGGCGGCAGCAGCAGTGGTGGTGGTGGAAGTGGAGGCAGCTTGAAAAGTGGCACAGGAAGTGCTGCAGGTGCGTGTGTCTCCCAAACTACTTATTGGACCAACTTCAGCAAACCTTTCTTTGCTGTTGTTAGTAGCTGTCCATTAAGAAACCAATTTTCGTTTAGTTAGCATTACTGGATAATGAAATACTAATAAGGGAAGACTAAAACCCTTAACAAAAAGAATTTTTCCACTTTGGAAAAATATATTAATAGTTTATTCAATCTATTTAGTACTTGGTGCTTTTAAAAATAAATTCAATTAGAACTTAATTATATAATTGCTTGATTTTTATTTTTTTTTTTTTTTTTTTTTTTTTTTTTTTTTTTTATTACTGTTTATACATTTGGGCAAAGTTGACTTTTGTATATTAGTTTTATGTATCTCTACATTGTGAATTAAGAGAATTGCTTTGCTCATTTTGCTTCACTCTGAAATTTGAAAAATAAATGTTCTGATAAAAGCTTAAAAAAAATTTTCAATTTTTTTTTTTTTTTTTTTTTTTTTAAATCCATCCAAATAATTGGGAAGGATATAAACTCACTTTCAAATTTTATGAGTCAATATTTAAGATGCATTTTAGATGTTAAAAGGTTTCTTTTAAATATTGACTGGTGAAATAAATAAGTTTTAAAGTATTTATAAATTCTATAATATTTATAAATACTTAAGTTAAATGTTGGTTAATCTAAACTTTATTATTGAAATTGGCCTGTGATATCTTTCAATAAAAACTGATAAATTTGTTTTACATTTATTGCATGTTTCTGTCTATATTTAGTCATATAGAAATGGTGCAAAATGTTTTCGTTTTTTTTCCTCCTCCCCTCATTGAAATTTTATTCTGAAATGTATTTATCTATTGTCAACACTTAATTTATAGAGTATTCACAATTTTTCTTTTTTATGCTTTCTACAAGTTAGACAAGTCTTTTATTATATATATATTTCTAACTGCAAAAGAAGAGTTTGCTCATAGAGAAAATGTAACAAGATTTGCATTATCAAATTTAAAAATACAAGTGATCAAGTAGTGAGTTTACTTGTTACTGTGCCCTTTATTTATAAGTTCATTTTTTACTCAAGCCAGAATGTGTTAAAATTCAATGTTTTATTTTTATATATTTTTTAAAATTGATTTGTTAATAAATGTTTTTCAAAAGCAACTGCTTTAGTGCAAATGTATTTCTTTTTAATCATTCCAGAAATACCTCCTTTTATTAATGTGTAATGTTTTGTACATATCTTTGAGACAAGTTTTTATATCAGCTGTTATTCCAGGGTTTTTTTTTTATTTAAATTCAGTTTCCAATGTTATATTTTTTGCAAAACTTTACAATAGTTTTTCTTTCAAATTTTATATAGTATGGTGCTTGTTTTTAGGCTGACAGCTCTTATACACACACACACACACACACACACACACACACACACACACACACACACACACACACACACACACACACACGCACACACACTCTCACAGCATATAGATGAAAGTATAGATACAATCGGCCATCTGAACTTGTGTAGTATAGTATTATATATTAGTTGTGGTTGTGTATAGTAAGTTACAATTTGAACTGTTGTCATTGTTGTTTTGTTTTCAGCTGTACGAGGCCAACCCAGAGGAGGAAGTATCCGTGGAGGGAGAGGCACCGGAGGTGGGCTGGGTCGGACGACCTTCCCTCAACAGCCTTTGGCTCAGCAGTAAATGACTGGACCCTAGGAACAGCATCACTTGGTCAGACTCTTTGACTGGCCACCAACAGGTGTCATGCAACACCCTCTAAATAGCTCCTTTTCCTCCCTCACTACTTATATATGTATTTGTCTATTTAGTCTTTTCCTTACCATCTTACTCCACCTCTTGTTCTCACAGCTGCATGCTCCTCTGTTGTTGGTCTGTCATACCTACCCCAGCTGGCTGAGTGTCACAGGCTCTGACACATACTGAACTCTAGGACACTATTTGTGGAAGGTTTATTGGGTCCTTTCCTGAAGAAGTATTTTTCTGTTACTTATTAGCTCATCATCATCATCATCATCATCATCGTTATTATTATTATTTCTCTCAATGTGATACCTTCTCCACCAAATTAGAATTCTTTCTAAATTCTTCTGCATTACCTCATTTATAAAAGTTTTTATATTATACACTTTGAGATTTTTTTTTTTTTTTTTTTTTTTTTAACACTATTTAAAAAAAACCCAAAAAGAACACTTTCTTAAAAGTTCATTTCTTTTTTGCTCATAAGCTGGGGAGGGTACAAAGCTGCTAAGACTTTTTTTTTCTAATTGTGTAAAGCTAAACAAAAGGATCCAATAAATCTCCATTAATTTTATTCTTTCAGCTTGGAATTCACCCCCCTTCCTTCCCAATCATTAAGTAATTACTTTATCCCATCCCTCTAATCTCCCATTCCTGAGTTCTTGTGGATTTTGAGTGGTATAGGAGTGGTAAGGCAACTTCAACAGGCAACAACTGTATTATGTTTTTCTTTTCTTTTCTTTTTTTTTTTTTTTTTTTTTTTTTTTCTTTCCTCACAGCACCAAGTAAACAGCAGAATGTGGTGAGCTTCTTATTACATCTTTGGCTCACTTGTTTGCCACTCAAGATCTCATTCACTGCTTTTCTATTGTGCGGATGATGATGATAATGCTGGTTTAGCGACTTTTCAGCTGTTCCTTCTGACTTAGGTATCCAGCCTTAAAACAGTTACCCAATCAACATTTTGCATGTGTGCGTGTGTGTAATTATATAATAAACTTATAATCTCATACAAAAAAAAAAAAAAAAAAATCATACACATTTGCACACACTAGTGCTAATCACATGCATGTGTACACATGGTGTGTGCCTGTCTCTCTCTTTTTTTTTTTTTTTTTTTTTTTACATGTTTATGTAAGAAATTTTCATTACCATTTCTCCCCTCTATTCCACACACCTGTCTATCTCTCACCTCACTGATTTTTCGTTGTCCTAATTTCCTACCTACCAAACCTTGGCAATCAATGTGTGCAGAATTGGTTCTTTATGGAAAACCAAATAGTTTCAGTTCCCATTGGCAAGTGTTAGCTTGTCATATCAGCCTACAAATCGTCCAATCAAGTGAGAAGAACGTGGAAAGTCTGCTATATCACCAATAAAGTACAGAAAACTTAAAACTTAAAACACAAAACATATTGTTGACTTTTTTCTTTCCCTTCCCTCTCTTCCTCTTGTACTGACACCAGTAGTGGCTGTAAGAGATTGATTTATCTCTCTCTCTCTCCTTTTTTTTCCCATCCCTCTCTCTCCATCCCTTATAGCAGAAATTGAGTTTGTTTGTTTCTGATAGGTTTAAGTGATATTCCTTCCAAAAGTCAGTTCAGAGAAATTTAAATGTACAATTGATTGGTGAATAGTCAACCGTTACAAAAACTCATAACTTATGAGTTCAGTGTATTTTCTCATTTCATATGTATAGCTGATGCATTTAAAAAAAAAAAATAAAAATAATATTCATCTTGTATAAAGTTGGTAAATGCCTAATGGTGACAGTACCAAACATAAGGGGGCCAACATCTCACATTTGAACAGCTGTTTGAAATTTGGAAATGGTGCCTAATAAAAGGCTTAGCTACAATAACAAAGTGATAGCAGATTGATTTCACTAATAAAACTTTTTTCTTTTTCTTTGTCATATGCAATTGTTGACTACATATGAAAAAAATGTTACTTTTTTTTTTATATATATATATATATTAGTAAGGTTTTTAGTGTACATTTTCATATTAGTATTTCTTTAATTTCAAATCTCCAGGAATGCAAGAATTTTTGAACATTCTTGGCAACATTTGTTTACAAATGTTGTATTGCTCTAATTCATAATATTAGTACTTTTCATCGCAAATCCTTGACAGAAGAAAACAATAAGTGTTAACTATTTAAATTTTGATTTAATTTTTAAATTTATAGAAATCTTGATCTCCCTGTAGATATGGAAAAATCTCTAAATTTTTGACAGATTCAGAATACCAACATCTCATCCTCATTGATATGAAATTCTAAAATATATTCAACATTTAAAACATTCTGGTGTAAAAATACTAACATTTTACCAAAAAATAAAAAAAAATTTATCTCTACATTTAACAGCTGCCCCAGTTGCAAAATTCTGCGTATTTGTTTATAAACCTAATTATCCACTTGTACCAAATTGATCTCACAGGTACAGATTACATTTTTGTTTGAATCTCACTTGTGGCTATAGTTGGGAATTTTAACTGATAACTAAATTAAATTCTCAAAACTTTATGCACACTTATCAATTTTTGAAAGCTCCTGTTTTGAGGAGAAAGAGGGGGGATGAAGTGTTCAATTAAAACGGCAACATTTGAAATAAAATAACAAATTTGAAAAATAAACAATGTATGTGATATTTTAATTAAGAATAACTTACAGATATCTGATTTTATTTTTAAAATGATAACCAAAATTGAGCAAACAGTAAATTCAAATTTCTTACATAAGAAAAAAGTAATTGCAAATTATCACATTTTAGGAGCTTTTTTGAAGAATATAACAATTTGTGGGAGTGGGTATAACTTCCCTTCCAATTAATCTGATTGTGGTAAAAGTGTTCGAGCTATTTGTCCATCTTGTTTTTCTTTATCCAACCACCTGTGACAAGGAAAAATGGTAGTCTCCTTTGCATTGGTTATCTCAATGTGCTCAAGAAACCAACCTGGATGGAAGCCACTATTGTCATGTTCAATCAATATACTTGTCAACTTACCTAATTATTAAAAAGAAAATGAGAAATGCACAATGGTGAATATTGAAAAAAAAAACAAAAAAAATTGGATTTTAAAGTTAACCTATCCAAGATTTTGTACATACCTTTGTCTTCAATTATAGAAAATTCAACTTTAGTAATTCTCATAGCTGAAGTAATAATTTTATTGACAATAAAAATATATTTATATCTTGTTCTGATATTAAAATTGATAATCCATGCAAAATAATAAAATGACCAATAAAGTAAATGGTATTAATGTCCAAAGTGTCTGCTTGACCATACTGATCATATGATCGTGTAATTTAGAGATAACCTCATTGTTTATATTGTCAAAAAAGAATTTTGGAGGCTTTTTCGAATAGATTTGCTGTTTTTTTTCTTTGACAGTATAAACAATTAGGTATATCTACCAACATGTAAAAAGTAAAGGATATTCTAAAATATATTGCAGCTAAAAGTTTATATGTATGAAAACAAATGTACTTGACAATGGTTCTTGCATTAATTTATTATGTAAATTGTGTAATTTTATATCTTAAAGATATTTTACAAACTTAATTGAAAATGCATATAAAGTAAATTGGAGCACCTGCTTCTCAATGATGAATATTTTACATCAGGTATTGTCAATATATTTGTATGTGTCTGGAATGTAAAACTATCAAGATTTCTTTTGTTTTTTACTCTTGCACAAATTAAGAGGTTGATAAATTATACAAATACTTACCAAGATCAATACTTTCAATTATAAACGAATCCATTTGATTTCTCTCAAATAAATCACGGAATCTCTGTTTCAGTGGACGTTTTCCTGTATCTCCATTTTTTCCAAAAATGGTAAGGAAAACATTTGCATTGGTTCCGGAATTCTTCTCATTCCCAGTGAAAACATGGACTTCATATTTCATCGTATCAAGTTCTGTAATATATATGTTAATTTGTTAATCAGAATTTAGACATTTTTTTTTTTCTCTCTATTTTCACTGAGCATTTTGAAGTGACTGACATGGTTGTTTGATGAGTCTTATTGTATTACAACTACAAGAAATAAACTTTTTTGCATGAGACTTTCTTTGAAAGAGCATAAAAACTTATGTGCAACATCTAATTTCATGTGTTAATGGGAATGAAAAACTTAAATCATAAAATGACTAAACTCTTGTCTAAATAAAATCACCTACCAACATAGGTGATTTTTGGTTCTCTGCTTAAACACTTTGCATTGCATACAGACATTAGAGACAAATGTATCTCAAATTTGTATAATAAATACAAAATTTCTTGTAGGCCTAGTTGATAAAAATGTTGATTACTCAGTTGTGAGTTCAATTCTTGAGTCAGGCAGTGAAATTCATATATTTGTATTCAGTGGATTAAGCAGCAGTAACATCAAAAGGATTATGTGGAATGAGGAAAGCCCTCATGAATTGAATAAAAGGTTTAGATTGTATCTAAATATTACAAACCAAAATGTCACTAAAATGAAAATCATAGCACCAAGTTTGAAAAGATTGCTGTATAGTAATGTGGTACTGGTTCCCACTTTTCCCCTCATGTAGTCACAAATAAATCTGTGCATCAAAATTGCTGCACTTTTCATCGCTAATTCATTACATTATGAATGCACACACTGTGTGTGTGTGTATAAACAGTACTGTAGAGGTGTTAAATTGATTTTCTTGAAAAAAAAACTCCCCTGCAAAAAAACATGCTAAATGTTATGTTTGTCATTAGATGGATTTAAGAGGGATTCTTTTTAACTTTATTCAAAATAAAATTTGTTTTAAAAATGTTAAAATTTGAAGATAAAAGAAAAACCAAAAATCATTTCTCACTGAAAGTTTTCCTGATGGTTGGGTAATGTAGATAATTTACAACATTGGGGATGGTGAAGACCAAGAGAAATTAACTACCACTAAAACTGGTCACCAAAAATTGAGGCCATGGAGCTTTTCTCCTTCCAAATACTGTGACATTGAAATAAAGAAAAGCAGTAATAAATGAAAGATGTAAAATTTGTTAAAGGACATGAAATCGGGATATTGTAGTTGCACTCATCTGCCATATTCCTGTATTTGCAGAATTCTTTAAATAAAATATTTGGTTCCCTGGAAGATTACAAAAGTCATGATCAGTTTACTGAGAAAAATAGAAAGTTCTGTGAGCGTGGAATATGAAATTGGCAAAAAATAGTGAAACAAGATGGTGAAATATGCAGCATATCTTGTGTTTGCGTAGTTGTAGAATCTGTTGCTCTTCTGAACAGCATCTACTTCATTATATAAATTTCCTTAAATTTTAATGTCCATAGCAAATGTGCACTAAGTTTGATATTGGAAAACAACTTATTTTGGCCTACTAGAACCTCTAGAAATTTGTAGTAAATTGGAAAATATCTTTTAATAGGGAAGGTGTGTACCATGTTGAAATTTGATCTTGTAGACTCATTTGTAGCTTGTTAAGTTCTTGTTAGTTGCTGCACTGGCAAGGCCTTGTGCCAAAGTTTAGTTTATATTTTTCTGGATTCCTCTACTATTATAAATATATTATAGATCATATAGCAATCCTTTTCTAAAATTAAACTTTTTGGTAATGATTCAAAGTTTATTTTGAAGTCTTATTTTAATTTTTAGCTCCAATTGTAACTATCCATTTTCCTAGGATACTGGATTTTTTTTTCTATTTGAATTAAGAATATTTATTTTCTAGCTGATCATATACATAGATAATTTGATCACTAATCATTTTCACTGTTGATTTACTTTTTATTTATAGGAAAGTTTTTAGTTATATTTTGCCTTACAAATTTTGTTTTAGGAAGTTTTCTTAATTTAAAAAAAATTACAAGTTTTCTATTTGGTTGTTAAAAACTGAACTACACTTGTTTGTTTTGAAAAATGTCTTTTCTTGATTAATTTGGAAATTTCTCCATTTTGTTTCTTCAAATCCTGAAAATCCATTTGATTTTTTTTTATGAACATTTTAAAACATTTTATTAGTTTGTTCATTTCTTTTTCGCCCCAATTGGATATTAAAACATTATACAAAATTGTACTTACTTCGGATCAGTGATACTTGATCTTCTTCGATGTTTGTCACTTTGAGTCTAATTGCATCATTTATGGAAATTTTGCTTGACACTTGAATCCAGTTTTTGCAAATAAAAGTATATCTGAAATAAAAGGAAAGCTATGAACAATAGTAACCAGATCTTCTCTTTGGTCCTATAGGAGAGTGGGGCTGCTGTCTGTATACCTTACATCACTACTTGATCTTCCTTGCTTATGTTGTGTTTTTGATCAGAGGAAGTCTTAGGCAAAGCTGGTTGAAACATTCCCAGTTGCAAAGAGGTTGAGTTGCAAGAAAAGTAAAGAAGGAAGCCACTTTCAGAACAGACATTTGAATTTTGCTTATAGAATTTATTTATTGATTACATTTATCAGATTAACCCTTCTCAATTCTGTGGTCTATGGCCATTTTGTGAGTTAGTATTCTTAACATATTGCAACATCAATATCCAGACAACAATTCAAACAAGGAAATAGGCCAGCAACCAAGGTTGGCATCCAAAAACTCTTCTAATCCTTGATTAAATTATTCTTAAGGAGTATCTTGCAAAGAGTGATGGAATGAGTAGCAAAGAGCAGTGTTGATGTCAACTATGTTAATATTGCTGATGTCTGCTGATTGCCTTGAACTGATTTGTCTTTTCTGACTGAGATCTGTTTCTTGTATATGTCAGGTTACTAGTTAATTTACATAAATGCATCCTCTTGTGTTAAATGTCAGCAGAATTAACCTCATTAAAATAATCAAGGTAGAATGATTGGATAGTATTAATAAAAAATGCTAATTTTGGTTAAGATCTGACTGAGTTTAGGGATATGATTTAAAATCCAAATTATCTAGCTTGGCTATCTACTTTTCATGTCAACTTTTAATTCCCATTTCAACTTACTGGTAAAAACCACTCCAGTAACTTACACCAACACATTTTTAAATAAATTTTAAAAGATTTGGTTGCCAACTTTGGTGTGATTCACAAGTGGGGATTGATAATTTTTCTGAAGGATTTTTGCAGTGCCAGATGTCCAATATATTGTTAGTCAAGCAAGAGCTAAGCAAATAGTGGAGTTAAATTTGGTGGCCAAGTCCTTGGAAATGCTTGAGTATGCAAAAATGTACAGAGCATTTTGTTAGAACTTTCTGGGTGTGTCAGCTTATAAATAAATTGCAGACTATCCAAGTTAACAGTTGTCAGTATAACAATCAAGTAAGAAATGTAGACGATAAAGAGACTGAAGATTGATCTGGACATTTTGAATGTCGAGATTGAAAGAAGTGAAATATATGAAGTTTCACTGATTGGTTTCTCAAGATTACCTTTCTGGAAGAGGCTCACCTAATGCCAGAGGCAAAAATAAAATAATTAAGAGACCATTGTGTTAGATTTTAATTAGGATCTGGAGACTTGTCATACCTGCAAGTTAGAATGGGTTCAAGCCAGGAGTTCAATATAAGCTCTTTCAATTTCTCTTCAGTCATGTGAATTGCTTGAAGAACCATTGTATGTTTGAACAAATTTATTTGATATTCTAAGCAAACAATTTGTGTTTCCAATTTTAATATCATTGGACATAAAAACTAAAAGAGGAAGCATAAAAATATAATGGATACTCACTTAGTTCCATCTGTTTGGTCAATGACCCAAATCTCACTGCAGTGCCATTTGTTTTCTCTGTTTGAATTATTTCCACCATTTTTGTGCTGAACAACACCTACAATGCAAGCCT
The DNA here is from genome assembly GCA_903632075.3 of Acanthosepion pharaonis. Taxonomy (NCBI): domain Eukaryota; kingdom Metazoa; phylum Mollusca; class Cephalopoda; order Sepiida; family Sepiidae; genus Acanthosepion; species Acanthosepion pharaonis. The sequence continues at coordinate 27,105 of CAHIKZ030001978.1, forward strand.
GTAGCCAACCAAGAGGTTCATTTGTAAAGGTGAAATAATCATGGTTACCTCTGAAAATGAAGGAAAATAATTATTTTACATAAATAATTATTTTACATTAGAAAAAGTTTTATTTTTGAGGACACTTTTGCATCTTACACAGATGTTTATTTGTGCCATGATTAATCAAATGAAATGGAAATGCATATATATTTTAAGCCGGTAAAAGCTGGAAATAATCATCTATGTATATAAATATATTCACAAAACTAATAGACTAAAACATTAAAACTTAATCTTTTTTTTTCTGTATATGTTTTGAAAATATATAATTGATTCTTAAAAGAATATTGACAAATACAAATTGCTACTCTAAAAGGAAGCAATTATACTAAGATGAAAATATATACAAAGTACTTTAATTACTAGATCATTGACAGTAAAATTATGTCCAGGTTCATTATCACAGTGTGGTATATTTAATAAAAGTGATGAAAATATGAACAGAAAGAAACTAAGTGACAGCTAGACTATATACCCAAAACATCTAAATAAAAAGTTAATTTAAAATTCTCAGCATCTCATTGTGTAGTTGCATCAATGTAAACATTACATTAGTCCAATGAAGTCCTAAAGAATGAAATGCATTACGCAAAAGCTGTTTCCACTTCATGGTTTGTTTTTTTTTCCATAGCATTGTATATCATTTTTGCACTATATTTGGTCTAAAGTTTAGTAAGTCTCTTTAGCAGGAAGAAATTCTCTGATTCTACAAAATGTCACACTATCAACTAAAGAACAGATTTGGGTGCAACAAGTTAGATATTTCTAATTTCAAACATTACATATATTACAATATAATACTAAAATTCTAATCTTTGTGTGTTCCCCAATACAAGTATATTGTTTCTTAAATCCCTTCCAAGTGCAGTGCCAATTTTCATTAAAATTAGACAAGGAGTTCTTGAGCTAGGGCCATTTTTCTTTATGGCATTTTGATTATGAAATTCAGTATTTGTTTTAGTACATATATCAATCTGTGCAAACACTTGTATATTATATTCCAACTATATGTGTGTGAAAATAAACATGCATAATACATTATAATTACATTATTAGAGAAATTTAAATATACATAACACTACAATTCACTACACAACATTAAAACTTCTTTATAAACAAATGTCTCAGTTGCTTGGCAAGTACTTGATAGGTGAAGACACTGGGTATGTCATCGTAAGAGGTAATCTGTATGGCTGGCTTGTTGGTAAATAGATGTTCATTGGTTTGCTGCCATTATGTATTTTGCAATAAATGTGAGAAAGAACCAAGTATGTATAATAAAAATATAATTATTACATTGAAAAAATACATAGAAAAAAAAAAATAAATAAATGCACAAAAAGGAGGTTTCCCTACTTATTTCATTAACTATGAATCTCCCTAAGCAGATGATTGCTGGTTTTAGGGTTGTTTTTTGTTTTTTTAAATAACCATCACCTTTGAAAATTATAATATGCTAAATACTAAAATTATTATAAATTGTAATCATGTATCTACAACTAGATAATTTATAATATTAATGCTCTGTAAATTTACAATAACAGATTATATATCTTACTGTTCTTTCTTTTTATATATATATATATACACATACGTTATTTTGTATGATAAAATGCTTTTAAAAGGAACTCAACAGGTTTATGTATAGCCTAGTTATATACTCTGGCTCCACAATGGGACTTTAGAATAATTAAACTATAATTCCAATGAAGAATAAAATTCAGATTTATTTAAAAAACAATATCTAAATGAAGAATTGATAAGTAAAAATCGAAATGTACGAAACGTAGTTATGTCCCTTGCATAAAAATTGATTTTGCCTAACCATTTTTATACTGATATTAAGAAGGTCACACTGAAGTTTCCATCTTAAAATTATATTTACAATAATATAGCGTGTATAGGATGGAGTTAGGAAAGAATATAACATTTCAATATACCTTTTATTTATGCATTAAAAATCATATACAAAGGAAAATAAAGAGAACAATCATTTGAGAGTTGATGTACTTGAGTTATACCTACCTACGAAGTATTTTTTGCTGAGAACTGTTAACCATTTGAAATACTTTGGAAATTTTGTTTTCACCCTCAAGTATTAACCATCCATTGTGTATTGTCCCAGCATCTTTCTTGTCTGTTGTAATCACTTGTATGGAATATTCTGTTTTAAAAAAAGATAAAGAGACTATGAAATGAAGAAGTAAAGTTTGGGATTCGAGTCTACATCACTTGAAATCCAAACTTTGCTGCTTATCACAATATTTAAAAAAAGAGAAAATACAAATTTGAAAACTTGTTACAAATTATTCACATAATATTTGTAAAAGAGAAATTCCTATAATGAAATTGAACATCTTAAAAAAACTTTGTAGGCAATCTGACCTTTTTATTCTTTTCTTTACAATTTCTTCCATTGAAGAAGAGTTTTGTGTTTGCTTTAAATGTAAACAAATGTCTGATCTTAATTATATTTTACTATGTTGTGAAAGGCAAGGACAGCTAAAGAAAATTATGGTTTTTTGAATTAAAATATTTTATAAAACTGAATATAATTAGAAAATGAAAGTATAGAAATTTAAAATAAATCACAAAAAAATATTTTCAATCCCGTTTAATCAGCAAATATGACAACAGTTATTCAAGTACATTTTAAAAATACAATTCTTATAAACCTAATGATATATTTGATAAATATTAAAGGATTAACCTGTTTTTTTCTTAACACTCGGAGGTGCAGCTTCAAAACAGGTAAGTTCACGGATAATCTGTCCATCATCCTCAGACTTTGATAGCCATTTGTCACAGTCAAAAGTATAAACCCTGCCAGTTTTTTCATCCACAACTTCAATAAATGACAAGTGCCAGGCTGATCCAATTCCTACCAAAAGTCAATGTTAATTTGAAAGTAGTAATATGGATATTATTGTTATCTTTATTATTAGTTTAAAAATTAACAACAGAAATACATATCAATAATAAGGAGTTTATAACAATAATAACTTAATCCAGTAGGAATAAGTAGGGGAAAAGCTACACTATTAATAATGATTTGACATTAAAAGATAATTATAACATGGTATAAAGAGTAATTATAATAGTATGATAATGACTTTTGTTAGAATTACTAAATTGTTCTGATGAACTTGTCTATACTTTGAGTTTATGACTTTAAATGCAGTACTAGGTTGGCAGCTAGGCCTCCTGATTTCACTGATGAAATTACTAATTGTAATCATGTTCTATACTGATAGTTTTTTCTCCCACCGTCCTCCCTTATATCTCTTCTTGTTTCCTGCTTTCCTATCAATTAGGATCTTCATAAATGTAAATGCAATGTCAATCATTGTTGTCATCTGTCTCCTTGAATCCTGTTCTTTTATTTTCCTCTCTGTTTCTTTCACTTTCAGTAAAACTTTGCATCCTAGTGGCTTTTATTACCTTAATTGGTGTGAAATGATGAAATAAAGAAGAAATATTTGTATAAAAATTATACATGATGCTAATTAATTTTTTATTCATGTAAAAACACTAAAATAGAAATAATATCAATAAGAGACAAATATTTAATAAGTAATTAATAAATTAATTTTTCCTTTTATTGGTTTATGACTTAAAGTAAAATGGTTACCAATTTGAGAAAGTAGTTTACCTTTATTATTGTGCCAAATTCGTAATTTGCTAAGTTTTCCCAGACTGAGGATGTCATTCACCTCAAATACATCCAGTTGCCCACGTTGGAATGGGCTATTATTGTTGATTGGTTTGGTTAAAGAAATTTCACCAGAATCTCCATCCATTCCAAATAGGAGTAGAAAAACTCCAGCATTGGTGCCAGCTCCGCGAATGTCAGATGTTTTTACTTTAATTTTGTACACTGTGTCTGGTATGAAAGTAAAGCAGATAAGTTTATTTATTGTTACAGCAGTATTAGTTGATAGTAAAAAGGAAAATTATAATTTGTTTTACTTTTTAGTGAATTGAAACAAACCACTTTAGTTCTTTGAATGTTGCTAAGAAAATGTTTAGACTTTGGAATGACATTATCAAAGCAGCTCATTTTTTGTCAAAGTATCTCATTTTTTCCCTACAAATTAAAGATGTCTAACAATTGGCTTAAATAAAATTTACTAACAAATATTGTGAAAACATTTTCAAAGAAAATATTTAGAAAATAGAATCATCCATTGAAACTGATATTTATATGCTAGTTTATAAATAAATATGTCTATTGAAAGTGTATGTACGATTTTGGATCAGTTTTTTTTTATCACTTGCTAGAACAACTCTGAGATATGTTGGGTTATCCTTTGATACAAAATTATGATGGAAAAATGTTTTATCAATGAATTTAGTCTTGAAACTAGAAGGAGTTCATTCGTAAGTAAAGGGGTAGTACTCTATAATTAGAAGTTATCTCCCTTGAAAAATCTTTTTCTTTTTAATATTTCGTTGCAAATCACTAAGATTTTTTGGTATTCTGTAATTTGCACACTTATTCAATATCCTTGTCATCGTTTCAGGTTCTTGGAGATTACATAAAAAAACAGACATTTAGTATTATATAAATAAATTGCAGTTGGTTTAATGATTATTAAAATTGGTATATGTACACACACACAAAAACATTATGGCCACTTGCTTCATAAGGTGTTGGTCCTTTATGTGCCTCACAAAACAGTTCTTAAACAATGTTGTATATGGTGACTATGCATTGCACATAGGCTATGAGCCTCTGTTACTAACCCCTTCCCTTGCCAGTAAAAGTAATAGCTCTTTATGCTGTGATGCTTGAGAGAAAGACCCCAGGTTGATTAAATCTGTATTAAACCCTTTCTCTAGTGTCTGTGTTAATAACTGATTATAAGTAGTTGTAAAAAAGAAAATGAATGGACTCTTATCCTCCAAGAGGTTCATGGTTGTTTCTTAGATAAATACTTCATGAAAACAAAATATGAAAGTGGAAAACAATGAAGTGAAAATTGTTATAACTATTTGGGAAAGGGGTTTTTATGTAAGAAGCAAAATTTGGAATAGTGAGTTTTTTTTTTGTTTGTTTTAAAATATTTTTCTCACTGATGTAGAAATAAAAATAGAGGGATATACAGGGTCTGAGGAGAGGCCTCAATGCATTGAAACATTAGAATTCTACATTGTGAATGACACAGGATATTTCTGATCATTATAGGTGTTAAAACCAAATGGTGTTAACTCCAAATAGACCAATAAACAAAAGTTACCCAGAAATAGATAAAGTATTTAAAAAACACTTCCAATCAAAACCCCCAGAGATTGTTCAGCATTACAAATTCTATACATGCATCAGAAAAACAGACAAACCTGTGGCAGACTTTAAACACATTTCAGATAACTGCAACTTCAGTGTGACCCTGGAGAATTGTGTGTGGAATAAATGATGAAACTATCCAATAACTTTCATAGTTATTGTTTGAAAGTGATTTAACTTTTAAGAGAGCCTTTGAAATAGCTCAAGCGATGGAAGTCACTCACTGATATTTCTTGGATTTATAACTATGAAAGTTATTGGATAGTTTCATCATTTATTACAGAGTGAAATTGTTGGTTCAATCCATCATACATAAATTAACTTGAGAGCTGGTAGGTTGGTAGCAGTGATAACATGTCTTTTTCCTGTTTCTGAAACCATTTGCCTGCAACAATGTGATGTGGAACTTAGTGGTATATCATAAAGTATGTTCCACATGAATGATAGGGACTAATGTTTCCCAGTAGAACTACCTCAATTACTTTTTGGTTTTCCTCACAGTGCATCCACTTTATTCAGAAGAAATCAGACTCACCTAACCAAGCAATCTTGTCTTTTCCCTTTGATACAAGTTCCAATGCTTACATTTCCACTGAAGATGCTAGTGGTGATGGAAATTTGTTAGCAAATATATATGTATGATGGGGTCTGTTATAAAACTATGATAGGTACAAATTGCTATTATTTTTAATTTTTTAAGGCTGTTTTGTTGTTATTTTAAAGCCTGTCATTTGCTTGTTTTTGGTGATTGGGCATATGTAAATGGTAGAAATTCCAATTTGTAATATGTGTTAGTTTTTATGCGGTGGTATTAATTTTGCTGGGGGAGAGAGGAGTAATTTATGTTAATGGTGATTGTGGACTAATACGGCAATAGTAATTGTGATGTGGTAGTAATGGTTTGGTTTGGTTTATTTTGTTTAATGGCATATCAACCTTAATGGGTTATTTAATGCCGACAACATTTTTAGGATAGATTTGTATGAATAGAGTATGTATTGTTTGGTTTAGATTGGTTTTGTTTATTTTGTTTTACGGCATATCAACCTCAATGGGTTATTTAATGCTGACAAAAATTTTTATTGCTGGTAATATTTTGTTTTGTCAAAAATCTGTTTCTAGTAATATATTTCCTTCAAAATTGTATTGCTGGTAATAATTTTTTTCAAAAAAGTATTGCTGGTAATAGTTAACTTTTTGCCCATAGCTGAAACCCTAACAGGTGCTACCACCCTGGGTCAGAGTGGACCAGGGAACACCAGCAATTAAGAGGTGGTTCCACGCTCCTCAAAACCTCCTGATGAGAGGCCTTGTTGCTGGACATAGTTTAACGTCTTACCTAGGACATGTGGTAGTAATGGTGGTGGTGGGGGGTTGATGATAATAACAATTGTAGTAGCAAATATTTATTGTAAAGTGGTAGAAGTGATTAGTAATAGTGGTAAATAAAAATAAATGCAATTATTATGATGGTAGCTTGAACTAGAGAATAATTGATGGTATTATGGTATCAGTGGTTTCTCTATTCATGTTTATAGGGCCAATGGTGGTTTATGTGGTGTTACATGCAACCCTACATAAATCCAAAATTTAAAAAAATTAATCAGTTTGTCTGACGATTGCAAAAGCGTGAAAGCAGGGTCACAAACTCACATCAATCCAACTAAATATATATATATATATATATATATATATATATACTATAATTGATACAAGTATTTGAACAAAACAGCCATATTGCTTTTAATCACTTAATTTACAGAGTTAAAAACAGAAACATAATGCATGAAAATGTTTTTATTGCAATATAACACTTATTCATGTCTTGTGGTTCTGAATGCTGAATTTCTGCAAAATGTTTTTTAATAGAATTAAATTATTAAATAAAAAAGAAAGTGTAGCAAAATAGAACAGCTGGGCAACCAGCAACTGCAACTGTATTCTGGTATATTTGCATGTTAACTGGTCTCTGCTTAGATTTATATTTGGATTTATTTATATTTGCATGTTAACTGGTCTCTCTGATTTATATTTAGATTTATTTATATTTGCATGTTAAGGTCTCTCTTTATTTATATTTGCATGTTATTAAAAAACTGTCTAACTTAGATTTATATTTAGATTTATTTATATTTGCATGTTAACTGGTCTCTCTACTTAGATTTATATTTAGATTTATTTATATTTGCATGTTAACTGGTCTCTGTATTTAGATTTATATTTAATTAACTGGTCTCTCTTTATTTATATTTGCATATTTAACTGGTCGGTCTCTTTTAGATTTATATTTAGATTTATTTATATTTGCATGTTAATGGTCCTCTTTTAGATTTATATTTAGATTTTTTATTTATATTTGCATGTTAAACTTAGATTTATATTTAGATTTATTTATATTTATGTTAACTGGTTCTCCTTAGATTTATATTTAGATTTATTTATATTTGCATGTTAACTTTTCTATTTATATTTAGATTTATTTATAATGCATGTTAACTGGTCTCTACTTAGATTTATATTTAGATTTATTTATATTTGCATGTTCTCTACTTAGATTTATATTTAGATTTATTTATATTTGCATGTTAACTGGTCTCTCTACTTAGATTTATATTTAGATTTATTTATATTTGCATGTTAACTGGTCTCTCTTTAGATTTATATTTAGATTTATTTATATTTGCATGTTAACTGGTCTCTAAGATTTATATTTAGATTTATATTTAAACTTTTATTTATATTTGCATGTTAACATTAGAAAACTTAGATTTATATTTAGATTTATTTATATTTGCATGTTAACTGGTCTCTACTTAGATTTATATTTAGATTTATTTATATTTGCATTTAATACTTTTATTTATATTTGCATGTTATATTTGGTCTGGTCTCTACTTAGATTTATATTTAGATTTATTTATATTTGCATGTTAACTGGTCTCTCTACTTAGATTTATATTTAGATTTATTTATATTTGCATTTGTTAATATTTGCTGGTCTCTCTGCTTAGATTTATATTTAGATTTATTTATATTTGCATGTTAATTTTCTAAGCCTCATTTAGATTTATATTTAGATTTATTTATATTGCATGTTAACTGGTCTCTCTACTTAGATTTATATTTAGATTTATTTACATTTGCATGTTTTGCATGTTAACTGGTCTTCTACTTAGATTTATATTTAGATTTATTTATATTTAGTTAATTTAGATTTATATTTATTTATTTATATTTGCATGTTAACTGGTCTCTCTACTTAGATTTATATTTAGATTTATTTATATTTGCATGTTAACTGGTCTCTCTTAGATTTATATTTAGATTTATTTATATTTGCATGTTACTGGTCTCTTAGATTTATATTTAGATTTATTTATATTTGCATGTTAACTGGTTCACTTAGATTTATATTTAGATTTATTTATATTTTATATTTAGATTTATTTATATTTGCATGTTAACTGTGTTTATACTTAGATTTATATTTAGATTTATTTATATTTGCATGTTAACTGGTCTCTACTTAGATTTATATTTAGATTTATTTATATTTGCATGTTAACTGGTCTCTCTACTTAGATTTATATTTAGATTTATTTATATTTGCATGTTAATTGGTCTCTCTACTTAGATTTATATTTAGATTTATTTATATTTATGGTTAACTGGTCTTTGCATTTGATTTATTTAATTTGTATGTTAACTGGTCTCTCTACTAGATTTATATTTAGATTTATTTATATTTGCATGTTAACTGGTTCTACTTAGATTTATATTTAGATTTATTTATATTTGCATGTTAACTGGTCTCTCTACTTAGATTTATATTTAGATTTATTTATATTTGCATGTTAACTGGTCTCTCTACTTAGATTTATATTTAGATTTATATTTAGTTAATTGCTTAGATTTATATTTAGATTTATTTATATTTGCATGTTGTTGGTCTCTCTATATTAGATTTTTATATTTAGATTTATTTATATTTGCATGTTAACTGGTCTCTCTATGTTTAGATTTATATTTAGATTTATTTTATTCATGTTAATCGATTAGATTGCATTTAGATTTATTTATATTTGCATGTTACTGGGATTTATTTATGCATTTGCATGTTAACTTAGATTTATATTTAGATTTATTTATATTTGGCATGTTAATTTGGTCTCTGCTTAGACTGGTCTCTCTGAATTTTTTATATTTAGATTTATTTATATTTGCATGTTAACTGGTCTCTACTTAGATTTATATTTAGATTTATTTATATTTGCATGTTAACTGGTCTCTCTAATTTATATTTAGATTTATATTTAGATTTATTTATTTATATTTGCATGTTAACTGGTCTCTCTACTTAGATTTATATTTAGATTTATTTATATTTGCATGTTAACTGGTCTCTCTACTTAGATTTATATTTAGATTTATTTATATTTGCATGTTAACTGGTCTCTCTACTTAGATTTATATTTAGATTTATTTATATTTGCATGTTAACTGGTCTCTCTACTTAGATTTATATTTAGATTTATTTATATTTTATGTTAACTGGTCTCTCTTTATTTATATTTGATTTATTTATATTTGCATGTTAAATCTCTACTTAGATTTATTTATTTTAGATTTTATTTATATTTTTAATATTTGCATGTTAACTGTCATACTTAGATTTATATTTAGATTTATTTATATTTGCATGTTAACTGGTCTCTCTTAGATTTATATTTAGATTTATTTATATTTGCATGTTCTTAGATTTTATATTTAGATTTATTTATATTTGCATGTTAACTGGGATCTCTACTTAGATTTATATTTAGATTTATTTATATTTCAATGTTAACTGGTCTCTCTACTTAGATTTATATTTAGATTTATTTATATTTGAACTGTGTTAACTGGTCTCTACTTAGATTTATATTTAGATTTATTTATATTTGCATGTTAACTGGTCTCTGCTTAGATTTATATTTAGATTTATTTATATTTGCATGTTAACTGGTCTCTCTGCTTAGATTTATATTTAGATTTATTTATATTTGGATGTTTCTCTACTTTAGATTTATATTTAGATTTATTTATATTTGCATGTTAACTGGTCTCTGCTTAGATTTATATTTAGATTTATTTATATTTGCATGTTAACTGGTCTCTCTACTTTAGATTTTATTTATGTTAGCTTAGATTTATATTTTTATTTATATTTGCATGTTAACTGGTCTCTCCTTAGATTTATATTTAGATTTATTTATATTTGCATGTTAACTGGTCTCTACTTAGATTTATATTTAGATTTATTTATATTTGCATGTTTCGGTCTCTCACTTAGATTTATATTTAGATTTATTTATATTTGCATGTTAATGGTCTCTCTTCTTAGATTTATATTTAGATTTATTTATATTTGCATGTTAACTGGTCTCTCTTAGATTTATATTTAGATTTATTTTATTTGCATGTTAACTGGTCTCTTTTAGATTTATATTTATTTATTTATATTTGCATGTTAACTGGTCTCTGGATTATATTAATTTAGATTTATATTTAGATTTATTTATATTTGCATGTTAACTGGTCTCTACTTAGATTTATATTTAGATTTATATTTATATTTGCATTTAGTTAACTGGTCTCTCTACTTAGATTTATATTTAGATTTATTTATATTTGCATGTTAACTGGTCTCTCTACTTAGATTTATATTTAGATTTATTTATAGAACTTAAATTTATATTTAGATTTGGTTTGCATGTTAACTGGTCTTCTCTTAGATTTATATTTAGATTTATTTATATTTGAAATGTTAACTGGTAAAATGCTTAGATTTATATTTAGATTTATTTATATTTGCATGTTAACTCATTCTGCTTAGATTTATATTTAGATTTATTTATATTTGCATGTTAACTGGTCTCTCTCTCTTAGATTTATATTTAGATTTATTTATATTTGCATGTTAACTGAACAGTTAGATTTATATTTAGATTTATTTATATTTAGACTGGTCCTCTCTGCTTAGAATTTATATTTAGATTTATTTATATTTGCATGTTAACTGGTTCTCTGATTAATTTTATATTTAGATTTATTTTATTTGCATGTTAACTGGTCTCTCTTAGATTTAATTTAGATTTATTTATATTTGCATGTTAACTGGTCTCTCTACTTAGATTTATATTTAGATTTATTTATATTTGCATGTTAACTGGTATTTCAATTTATGCTTAGATTTATATTTAGATTTATTTATATTTGCATGTTAACTGGTCTCTCTGCTTAGATTTATATTTAGATTTATTTATATTTGCATGTTGGTTAACATTAGGTCTCTGCTTAGATTTATATTTAGATTTTATTTATATTTGCATGTTAACTGGTCTCTGATTTATATTTAGATTTATGTTAATTTAGATTTTATTTATATTTGCATGTTAACTGGTCTCTCTATTTATATTTGCAGATTGGTTTATATTTAGATTTATTTATATTTGCATGTTGTTTTGGTCTCTCTGCTTAGATTTATATTTAGATTTGCATGTTAATTTATATATTTAGATTTATTTATATTTGCATGTTTTGGTCTCTCTACTTAGATTTATATTTAGATTTATTTATATTTGCATGTTAACTGGGTCTATCCTCATGTTAGATTTATATTTATTATTTACGCATATTTTATAACTGCTTAGATTTATATTTATTTATTTATATTTGCATGTTAACTGGTCTCTCTACTTAGATTTATATTTAGATTTATTTATATTTGCATGTTAACTGGTCTCTACTTAGATTTATATTTAGATTTATTTATAAAAATAAATGTTAACTGGTCTCTACTGGTTTAGATTTATATTTAGATTTATTTATAAACCATGTTAACTGGTCTCTACTTAGATTTATATTTAGATTTATTTAATTTGCATGTTAACTGGTCTCTCACTTTAGATTTATATTTAGATTTATTTATATTTGCATGTTAATTGTCTCTCTCTATTTAGATTTTTTATTTTATTTAATTTAGATTTATATTTAGATTTATTTATATTTGCATGTTAACTGGTCTTCTCTTAGATTTATATTTTTATATTATTTAATCTTTGATTTATATTTAGATTTATTTATATTTAGATTAACTGTGGTATTTAGATTTTATTTTTATATTTGCATGTTAACTGGTCTCTCTTAGATTTATATTTAGATTTATTTATATTTAGATTTTATTTATATTTGCATGTTAACTGCTTAGATTTATATTTAGATTTATATTTAGATTGGTCTCTCTGCTTAGATTTATTTAGATTTATTTATTTGCATGTTAACTGATTTATATTTAGATTTATTTATATTTTTAGTTAATTTATATTTAGATTTAGATTTATTTATTTGCATGTTAACTGGTCTCTCTGCTTAGATTTATATTTAGATTTATTTATATTTGCATGTTAACTGGTCTCTGCTTAGATTTATATTTAGATTTATATTTAGATTTATTTATATTTGCATGTTAACTGGTCTCTCTATTTAGATTTATATTTAGATTTATTTATATTTAGTTAATTTATTTATATTTGCATGTTAATGTTAACTGGTCTCTCTGAATTTAGATTTATATTTAGATTTATTTATATTTGCATGTTAACTGGTCTCTCTACTTAGATTTATATTTAGATTTATTTATATTTGCATGTTAACTGGTCTCTCTGCTTAGATTTATATTTAGATTTATTTATATTTGCATGTTAACTGGTCTCTCTGCTTAGATTTATATTTAGATTTATTTATATTTGCATGTTAACTGGTCTCTCTGCTTAGATTTTATATTTATATTTATTTATATTTGCATGTTAACTGGTCTCTCTACTTAGATTTATATTTAGATTTATTTATATTTGCATGTTAACTGGTCTCTCTACTTAGATTTATATTTAGATTTATTTATATTTGCATGTTAACTGGTCTCTCTACTTAGATTTATATTTAGATTTATTTATATTTGCATGTTAACTGTCTCTCTTTGATTTATATTTAGATTTATTTATATTTTATGACTGGTCTCTCTTTATTTATATTTGCATATTTAATTTGGTTAACTGGTCTCTCTACTTAGATTTATATATTTAGATTTTATTTATATTTGCATGTTAATCTCTTAGATTTATATTTAGATTTATTTATATTTCATTTTAACTGGTCTTCTACTTAGATTTATATTTAGATTTATTTATATTTGATTTATTTATGTTAACTGGTCTCTCTACTTAGATTTTATATTTAGATTTATTTATATTTGCATGTTAACTGGTCTCTTAGATTTATATTTATTTAGATTTATTTAGATTTATTTATATTTTGCATGTTAACTGGTCTCTCTCTTGATTTATAGATTTATTTATATTTATGTTAATTTACTTAGATTTATATTTAGATTTATATTTGCATGTTAACTGGTCTCTCTACTTAGATTTATATTTAGATTTATTTATATTTGCATGTTAACTGGTCTCTCTACTTTTAGATTTATATTTAGATTTATTTATATTTGCATGTTAACTGGTCTCTCTACTTTTTAGATTTATATTTAGATTTATTTATATTTGCATGTTAACTGGTCTGGGTTTAGATTTATATTTAGATTTATTTATATTTGCATGTTAACTGGTCTCTATTTAGATTTATATTTAGATTTATTTATATTTGCATGTTAACTGGTCTCTCTGCTTAGATTTATATTTAGATTTATTTATATTTGCATGTTAACTGGTCTCTCTACTTAGATTTTATATTTAGATTTTATTTATATTTGCATGTTAACTGGTCTCTCTCTTAGATTTATATTTAGATTTATTTATATTTTATAATTTAGATTTATTTATTTATATTGCATGTTAACTGGTCTCTCTGCTTAGATTTATATTTAGATTTATTTTATATTTGCATGTTAACTGGTCTTCTACTTAGATTTATATTTAGATTTATTTATATTTGCATGTTAACTGAATTCTACTTAGATTTATATTTAGATTTATTTATGGATTATTTGTCTATTTAGATTTATTTAGATTTTAAAATTTATTTATTTTGCATGTTAACTGGTCTCTCTCTTAGATTTATATTTAGATTTATTTTATATTAACGGGCTATATTTAACTGGTCTATTTTTATTTCATTTAACTTTTTATTTATTTAGATTTATTTATATTTGCATGTTAACTGGTCTCTCTACTTAGATTTTATATTTAGATTTATTTATATTTGCATGTTAACTGGTATCTCTACTTAGATTTATATTTAGATTTATTTATATTTGCATGTTAACTGGTTCTCTTGATTTATATTTAGATTTATTTATATTTGGTATGTTAACTGGTCTCTCTGCTTAGATTTATATTTTATTTATTTTATTTGCATAATTTAAATTTTATTTATAATTAACTGGTTCCTGCTTAGATTTATATTTAGATTTATTTATATTTAGTATGTTAACTGGTCTCTTTTTTTTTTTTTATATTTAGATTTATTTATATTTGCATGTTAACTGGTAATACTTAGATTTATATTTAGATTTATTTATATTTGCATGTTAACTGGTCTCTCTGTTAGATTTATATTTAGATTTATTTATATTTGCATGTTAACTGGTCTCTCTGCTTAGATTTATATTTAAGATCTTTTATTTATATTTGCATATTTATTAACTGGTCTCTCTACTTAGATTTATATTTAGATTTATTTATATTTGTATGTTAACTGGCTCCTCTGTATTTATATTTGCTGTTTTATTTTAGATTTATTTATATTTAGTTAACTGGTCTCTTTAGATTTATACAGATTTATTTAATTTGCATGTTAACTGGTCTCTCTACTTAGATTTATATTTAGATTTTATTTATATTTGCATGTTAACTGGTCTTTTTAGATTTATATTTAGATTTATTTATATTTGCATGTTAAAAATCTCTCTGCTTAGATTTTATATTTAGATTTATTTATATTTGCATGTTAACTTTTTATATTTAATTTATATTTTATTTGATTTATTTATATTTAATTTGTTATTTATATTTGCATTAACACTTAGATTTATATTTATATTTATTTATATTTGTATGTTAACTGGTCTCTACTTAGATTTATTTTTAGATTTATTTATATTTGCATGTTAATGGTCTCTCTCTGCTTAGATTTATATTTAGATTTATTTATATTGAATGTTAATGGTCTCTCTACTTAGATTTATATTTAGATTTATTTATAAAATGTTAACTGTGTTCTCAAGTTTAGATTTATATTTAGATTTATTTTATATTTGCATGTTAACTGGTCTCTCTACTTAGATTTATATTTAGATTTATTTATATTTGCATGTTAACTGGTCTCTCTACTTAGATTTATATTTAGATTTATTTATATTTGCATGTTAACTGGTCTCTCTACTTAGTTCTTTTTTAGATTTATTTTATTTGCATTTAACTGGTCTCTCTACTTAGATTTATATTTAGATTTATTTATATTTGCATGTTAACTGGTCTCTCTCTTAGATTTATATTTAGATTTATTTATATTTGTATGTTAACTGGTCTCTCTTAGATTTATATTTAGATTTATTTTATTTATTTGCATGTTAACTGGTTCTCTCTACTTAGATTTTATATTTAGATTTATTTATATTTGCATGTTAATCTGGTCTCTCTAGATTTATATTTAGATTTATTTTTAGCATGTGTTAATTTATGGATTTATATTTGCATATTTAACTGGTCTCTCTACTTAGATTTATATTTAGATTTATTTATATTTGCATGTTAACTACTACTTAGATTTATTTAGATTTATTTATATTATTTGGTCTCTCTAGATTTATATTTAGATTTATTTATATTTGCATGTTAACTGGTCTCTACTTAGATTTATATTTAGATTTATTTATATTTGCATGTTAACCGGTTCTCTTAGATTTATATTTAGATTTATTTATATTTTAATTTATATTTAGATTTTATTTATATTTGCATGTTAACTGGTCTCTCTACTTAGATTTATATTTAATTTATTTATATTTGCATGTTAACTGGTCTCTCTTAGATTTATATTTAGATTTAATTTATATTTGCATGTTAATGGTCTACTTAGATTTATATTTCTGCTATATTTTAGATTTATATTTAGATTCCATTTATATTTGCATGTTAACTGGTCTCTCTACTTAGATTTATATTTAGATTTATTTATATTTGCATGTTAACTGGTCTCTCTATAGATTTATATTTAAATTTATATTTGCATGTTAATATTTATATTTATTTATTTATATTTGCATGTTAATGTTTACTTAGATTTATATTTAGATTTATTTATATTTGCATGTTAACTGGTCTCTACTTAGATTTATATTTAGATTTATTTATATTTGCATGTTAATCTGGTCTCTACTTAGATTTATATTTATATTTATTTATATTTGCATGTTAACTGGTCTATATGGAAGATTTTATATTTAGATTTATTTATATTTGTATGTTAACTGGTATCTCTACTTTAGATTTATATTTAGATTTATTTATATTTGCATGTTAACTGGTCTCTACTTAGATTTATTTAGATTTATTTATACAAACTGGTCTCTACTTAGATTTATATTTAGATTTATTTATATTTGTATGTTAACTGGTCATCTACTTAGATTTATATTTCATTTTATTTATATTTGCATATTAACTGGTCTCTACTTAGATTTATATTTGATTTATATTTATGGAACAAATTTATATTATATTTGTTGTTTTTTGGTTATTTAGATTTATATTTTATTTATTTCTCTTTGATTTATATTTGATTTATTTATATTTGCATGTTAATTGGTCTTTACTGCTTAGATTTATATTTGATTTATTTATATTTGCATGTTAACTGGTCTCTACTTAGATTTATATTTAGATTTATTTATATTTGCATGTTAACTGGTCTCTCTACTTAGATTTATATTTAGATTTATTTTATATTTGCATGTTAATTTGGTCTCTCTATTTAGATTTATATTTAGATTTATTTATATTTATGTTAATTTATTTATATTTAGCATATTAACTGGTCTCTACTTAGATTTATATTTAGATTTATTTATATTTGCATTTTAACTGTCTCTCTTAGATTTATATTTAGATTTATTTATATTTGCATGTAAACTGTCTCTCTACTTAGATTTATATTTAGATTTATTTATATTTGCATGTTAACTGGTCTCTCTACTTAGATTTATATTTAGATTTATTTATATTTGCATGTTAACTGGTCTCTTTCTATTTAGATTTATATTTATATTTATTTATATTTCTTTATTAACTGGTCTCTCTACTTAGATTTATATTTAGATTTATTTATATTTGCATGTTAACAAATATTTATATTTAATTTATTTATTTACAAATGGTTTATTTTATTTTTATTTTTTTTTCCATTTGCATGTTATTTGGTTTTCTCTCCTTATTTATATTTAGGTTTATTTATAATGCTAAACTTATTTATATTTAGATTTATTAATATTTGCATATTTGGTCTCTCTTAGATTTATATTTAATTTATTTATATTTATCATTTTTTAAGATTTCCATATTTGGTCTCTCTAAGATTTATATTTAGATTTATTTATAGAATGTTAACTGGTCTTTCTAAGATTTATTTTAGAATTAATATTTGCATGTTAACTGGTCTGAAAAATTTATATTTAGATTTTATTTATATATGTTTAGCTTAGATTTATATTTAGATTTATTTAAATTTCTCTGCTTAGATTTATATTTAGATTTATTTATATTTGCATGTTAAGAGGCTTAGATTTTATTTAGATTTATTTATATTTGCATGTTAACTGTCAAATTTAGATTTATTTCTGATTTATTTATATGATTTATTTGTCATGGTCTCTCTGCTTAGATTTATATTTAGATTTCATTTATATTTGCATGTTAACTGGTCTCTCTCTTGGATTTATATAAAGATTTATTTATATTTGCATGTTATTGATTTTTAAATTTTATATTTAGATTTATTTATTTATTGTTAATCTTATCAGATTTATTTAGATTTATTTATTTATAAACTGGTCTCTCTACTTAGATTTATATTTTTTATTTATATTTGCATGTTAAATGAATTTAGATTTATATTTAGATTTCTTTATATATTTTTCATGTTAACTTGGTCTCTCTACTTAGATTTATATTTGGGATTTATTTAAATTTTCATGTTAATGTCTCTACTTAGTTTTATATTTAGATTTATTATGTATGTTAACTGGTCTCTCTTAGATTATATTTAGATTTATTTATATTTATGTTAACTGGTAATCTACTTAGAAAATATTTAGATTTATTTATATTTGCATGTTCAATCTCTGCTTAGAAAAAAATTTAGATTTATTTTATTTCTCTGTTAACTGGTCTTCTACTTAGATTTATATTTAGATTTATTTATATTTCCTGTTAATTTAGATTTATATTTAGATTTTATTTATATTTGCATGTTAATTTTATTTATATTTAGATTTATTTATATTGCATGTTCACTCATTCTACTTAGATTTATTTATTTAGATTTATTTTATATTTGCATTTAACCAAAATGTTTAGATTTAATATTTTAGATTTATTTATATTTGCATGTTAATTCTCTTAGATTTATATTTGATTTATTTTATATTTTGCATGTTAACTAGTCTCTCTCTGCTTAATTTATATTTAGATTTATTTATATTTGCTTTAATAGGATCATTCTACTTATATTTATATTTAGATTTATTTATATTTGCATGTTATTTGGTCTCTCTAATTTATATTTAGATTTATTTATATTTTGTTAACTGTTCTCTCTCTTAGATTTATATTTGTTTATTTATAAAATGTTAAATGGTCTCTGCATTTATTTATAATGTTAACTGGTCTCTCTACTTAGATTTATATTTAGATTTATTTATATTTGCAGGTTAATGGTCTTAAATAGATTATATTTAGATTTATTTATATTTGGTTAACAAATTTATTTATATTTGGATAATTTATATTTGCATGTTAACTATCTCTAATGATTTATATTTAGATTTATTTATATTTTATGTTTTATCTCTACTTAGATTTATATTTAGATTTTATTTATATTTTGCATGTTAACTGGTCTTTATTTATTTATATTTGATTTATTTATATTTGTTAATGGTCTCTCTACTTAGATTTATTTATGTTAATTTATTTATATTTGCATGTTAACTGGTCTCTCTAGATTTATATTTAGATTTATTTATATTTGCATGTTAACTGGTCTTAGATTTATTTAAATTTATTTATATTTGCATGTTAATTTAGATTTATTTAGATATTTTATATTATAATGTTAACTAAAGATAACTTAGATTGCCCATTTAGTTTATCATATATTTGGCATGTTAACTGATATTTATACTTCAAGATTTATAGTTTAGATTTATTTATATAACTCAAATTTGCATGTTAATTTGGTCTCATTTAGATTTATATTAAGATTTATTTATATTTGTGCATGTTGTGTCTCTACTTAAATATAATTTAGATTTATTTTATTTATGACTTAGATTTTATTTAGATTTATATTTCCTGGTTTATTATTTATATTTGATTTTTTTTTTTTTTAAATGTTAAACTTAGATTTATATTTAGATTTATTTATATTTGTAATGTTAACTGGCTTAATTTAGATTTACTACAGAAAATATATTTGCATGTTAAACTCTGACCTGATTGCATATTTAGATTTATTTATAGGTGTCTTATATCTGGTTCTACTTAGATTTTATTTAGAGAAAACACTATTTGAAAGAAAAAAAGATTTAGATTTATATTCAAATTTATTTATATTTGCATGTTAATTTCTTTTCTCTTTAGATTTTATTTAATTTAAAATATTTAAATGTTAAATGGCCTTCTGCTTGATTTAAAATTTTATTTAATTTACGTTGTATTTGGTAAAAACAAATGGCAACAAATTTAGATTTATTTAATATTTGCATGTTAGAAGTTGCTTAAATTTATATAAATTCTATTTATATTTGTTTTTAACTGGTTTTTATTTATTTTTGTTAATATTTTATTTAATTTATAATTTGCATAATAAACGTCTAAATTAGATTTAATTTTTGTTTTATTTTATATTTGCATGTTAACCTCTACTTAATTAGATTTATTTATAAAATGTTTTTAATTTTTTTTATTTATTGTTATTTAGATTTAAAAATATTTGCATGTTAATATATCGACTTAGATTTATATTTAGATTTATTTATATTTGTAATTAACTTTTACTTATCTTTAATTTAAAATATTTACAAATATGTTTGGTCTTCAAATATTTAGATTTATTTATAGTTTTGTATGTTAATTTAGATTTATATTGGCATTTATTTATATTTTCCTGTTAACTAATTCTTTAATTTATATTTTAGATTTATTTATATTTCATCAGTTCATCTTTTTAAATTTATATTTAGACATTTATATTTGTATTTAATACTTAGAT
Source organism: Acanthosepion pharaonis (assembly GCA_903632075.3). Taxonomy (NCBI): domain Eukaryota; kingdom Metazoa; phylum Mollusca; class Cephalopoda; order Sepiida; family Sepiidae; genus Acanthosepion; species Acanthosepion pharaonis. The sequence continues at coordinate 47,977 of CAHIKZ030001978.1, forward strand.
TTATATTTAGATTTATTAAAATATTAATCATGTTAACTGGTCTCTCTAAATTAAATAACTATTTAGATTTTCTTCAAATTTGCATGTTAACTGGTATCTACTTAGATTTACATAGATTTATTTACATTTTCTGTTAATCTTCACTTTGATTTATATTTAGATTTATTTATATTTGCATGTTAACTAAAAAAAAGATTTTATTTAGATTTATGAAACTTTGCATGTTATTTTTCTCTTTAGATTTATATTTAGATTTATTTATATTTTTCAAATCCGGTTAATTTGATGTCTTTTTAGATGAATATTTAGAAAAATTTATAGGAAATTTAAATGGTCCCTACTTTTTAAATTTAACTGGATTTATTTATATTTGATTCCATAGAGACATGTTTTCTACTTAGATTTATATTTAGATTTAGAATGCAAATATTTCTTTTTATATCGCCACGTTAATTTATTTATATTTAAAAGTTAACTGGTCTTTGCTTAGAATCATTTATATTATATATTTATTTATATCCACATGTTATTTGGTTTCTCTGCTTAGATTAAAATTCTAGATTTATTTATATTTGCATGTTAACTGGGTAATAGATTTATATTTGAAAAATTTTAGCATTTAGAAGGAAAACAAAATTAGACATTTAATTCTGCATGTTAACTGGTCTTCACTACTGTTTTATTTAATGTTTTGTTAATACATTTTCATTAATTCTGTTAATTAACCACTTTTAGATTTATATTTATATTTTTATTTAGAAGAAATTTAGAAATTTACCTCGTTGGAAACGATTTTGGATTCCCATTTTTCAGAATATTCTATTTATAAAAACAACATTAGCGTCTTTTGTGGATTGATTTGCTAAGTAAGATTTATATTTAGATTTATTTAACTATGGATTTATATTTCTAGATTTATTTATACAATACATCAAATTTGTGTGTTTATTTATATTTGAATTCACTTATGTAATGATAATAAATCTCTTAAAAGTTATTTGCACGTTTTTATAGATTTATATTTTAAATATTTGAATGAACTATTTATATATTTCCATTTGCATGTTAATAATTAACAATATTTTGCATAAAATATGTCATTGATTTAATTAGTATATGACATTTGTACTTATATTTCTTGACAAATAAAATAATTATATTTTGTTAATGGTCTTTTTAAAAAGATTTATATTTCGTTTTATTTTAACATGTTAACTTCTTTCGAAAATAATACTTAATTTAACACAGACATTTATATATATATATCTTATTTAGATTAAATATATATACGAGTAATCCATATATATATATTTATTTATATATATACAAAATATATAACCATTTAAACCTGTACGTGCTTCCTTAAACAAACTAATAAATTTATTTATATTTAAATAAAAAAACAAAAAAAGAATCGCAATGTTAACAGGGGAACCTCTGATTTTATTTCATTTGAACCAACTTCTATATATATATCTTTATATTTATATTTATATTTATATTAATATTTAATGTATATATAGTGTTAATTTGAATCTGTTTTGGTTCTAAAGCAACGGAACTTTTAAGTACTTAGATGCATAATAAATATTTAATCCAGGATCGTCGTGTTTGAACTGGTATCTACTTAGATTATTCTTGTCAAATAAATAGATCGTTCTAGTCTCTCCTTTTGTTAAATATTTATTTATTTTATCATCTTTTAAAAAACGAATCTTGTTCTACATAGATTTATTATTTAGATTCTGTTTTGTCAAAATTTATGTTTAAATTTATTTGTATTTTGTTTTGTTTCATTCAATTTTATTTTGATTTCAGTTATAAATTTTGGACGAACATAATTATATTTGTTTATTTATTTTCGAGTTTCATTTTAGATTTTCTTTTTCTTTTATCTTTTCTTTTATTCTTCCTCGATTTTAATGTCTTGTTTTCTTTGATTTATTTAATTTTTTTGTTCCATTTAATTTTCGTTTATGGTTAAATTTGTGTATTTATATATGCATGTTACCATTTTCTCTACGTTAGAACTGCACAAATCTTTTATATTTGAATTTTAAAAATATACAATATACAAAAATTTTATTTAGATTTTATTTATATTTTGCATGTTAACCAATTGTTAAAATACACTAGTTTAATTTATTTTATGTTAATTTAGATGTTATAAAAAATTTATTAAAAAATAAAACTCTCTTGATATCGTTTTAACAACAAAATGATTTCCTTTTAGGCTAATCCTAAAATATATTTCGCATGTTAAAATTTAGATTTTTCTTTTCGTTAGAGCATGACAATAGATTTATTTGGATTTGCATATGTAAATTTACAATGGTTTATTTTAGTTATAAATTTATTATTTTTTAAAAATGGTTAATATTTATTTATATTTGGATGTTTATTTTCTGGGATCTATTTAAATGTCACTTAGTATTTATAATATTTGTAGATATTTTCATGGTAGTTGTGTTCAATAATTTATTTATATTTGTATGTTGCATTTTTGTGTTTTTATTTCATTTCGTTTTTATTTTTGTATGTTAACTTCCATTTGTTTATTTAAATTTCTGCATTTGCATATTCATTCCTCTTGTTCAATATTTAGTTTTAGATTCTTATGGTATCATTATTTCTTCCTCAGATTTATTTCTGCTGGATTTCTACTAACAGGCTGATGTGATGCGGTGCATCTATTTGGATTTAATTAATCGTTGTTTATATTTGCATGTGGATTTATATATGTTAATTTAATTTTTTGGTATTATGTTAAATGGACCAATTTGATTTTATTAGAATCTTTTAGATGTGTTGTTTCTGTATCTCCTATTTAAGTTTTCTCTATGGTTTGTGTTATTTGCATCCTCAAGGTCTCTGTATTTTCATTTATTTCTCCTTGTATGTTAAAGCCTCTCTAGATTTATATACCCTGTGTTTGCGCTGTTTTTGGTCTTGCATTTTTAGATTTCTATTTGTATGCTATTTATGCCCGATGTTAACTTATTTTAACTTACCTGCTGGATATTTAATTTATTTATATTTGCATGCATTGGCTATAACTTATTTTGTCTTTATATTTTGTTTGATAGACAATTTTATTTAGCCAGACGTTTCTCTGGTCACCGATTATTTAAACGTCACTTTTTTCTTATTGTATTGTTAACTGAATTCTATTCTAGGGATATTTGATTTCTTTTTTCGATGCATGTTTTTAGGTTTGTTTTCGTTTAGCATTTATTTATATTTTCCCATGTTAATCTGCCACCTTTTCATGTTAAACTGATTTATATTTAATTCATTTCACTTTTGCATTTAGTGGTTTTCGTTGACATTTATTTTTATTTGTTTTGCATGTTAACTGGTCTTCTTTGTTTATATTTTGATTTATGGATATGGGTAACAACTCCACGTTAGATTCTGGTTTTAGATTTCATTTATATGTATGTTAACTGGGTTACCAATGACGTATTTATATTTTTGGTAACTTGTCTCTGTGTGTTGTTATTTATTTTTATACGTTAAAACAAGATTTATATTTTAGGTCACAAACAAATATTTAATTTTAAATTTATTTTTTAATTTTTCTGTTATCTGGTTTACTTATTTTTTCAAAAAGATTATTTATGCAACCAAGTCTACTGAAATAGATGAATATATTATCCGAATATGTTCCGTGCCAGACAGATTTATTTATATTTAAACCGTGTCTTTAGATTTGATTTGATTTATTTATACCTGTAATGAATGCTGATAAAATCAAATTCCTTTTAAATATTATAAAATTATTAATTTAATTAGAGTTTGTTAACTGGTCTCGGTCCATATTTAGATTTAAAGCTGCTGATTTTAAATTTAGATTTATTTTTTGCAGTTAAGCAATGTGTAGTTGGGATTTACAGATATAATGCATGATGTGGAATCATGAGCCGATAAAAATGCCGTTAACTGGGTTCTACTATTTAGATTTATTTATATTTGTATGATAAAATTCACTTTTCTATTTGCAAAAACTGGACTTAGGAATACATGATTCTATTTTTCTCCATGTTGTGGCAATGGGTTAAATATTGCATGGTAACCAGTGGCGCCTTAGCATTGGATGACAACCAGGGGCCCTTATCAAAAACATTTAGATTTATAAAAAATGTTAAAGATTGCAGTTTAGAAAGTTACGGTCTCCTCTCGTAATCACCGCCATCAGACAATCCATGTTAACCCTTTGCTTAGATTTATATTTTTATACATCCTGATGAGTCTACTAGATTTCTTATATTTAAAACATGTTTTGAATAAATCCGTATTTGAATTGCTAAAATACAAAATTATTAATAGTATTTAGCTATAGACTGTTTTTAAATGTCTGGCATGTTAACTTGAGTCATTAGATTTATATTTTTTTTTTTATATTTTTTGTTAACTGTTACTCTACTACTGGTGCAGTCTTACAACATTCAGCTTCTTCAGAACAAAAATATTTGCATGTCCTCAATGGGTGCTCGTACATTTCGCTATATATATTGCTGAGATAATTATATATTTATACACTGACAACATAGGAAAAACAGTTCAAATCATTGGGTTACTTGAAGAGATGAATCTATCTTCATTTATGCAAATCCTTTCTAGACGTGGACGTACAGAGGCTCTTCACAGTTTCCTTTTATCGTATTTGCAATGAAATTAGCCCATGATAAGGCTGATACTTATTTCGCATTGAAAACATAGTTCATTTTTCTCCCTAAGCAGTGAGTGAGATTGAATTCTATAGTTTTGTTAAGTCAACTCTGAATTCAAAATCACGCATAAACAACACAGAAACAATTCCTCCTAAGTATATTCTTGGCAATTCACAAATATTAAAGAAAAGGTAAGCTCTGGAGAAGTTGTCTGATGACGTTGGGGTGCCACCAGTTTCAAATGGATTCAAATCTCAGTTGTTGTTTTTAATCTTCCATTCATGCTGGTTAAAAACCTGAGCTTCATCCCGAATTAGATTTATTTATATTTGCATGTTAACTGGTCTCTACTTAGATTTATATTTAGATTTATTTATATTTGCATGTTAACTGGTCTCTACTTAGATTTATATTTAGATTTATTTATATTTGCATGTTAACTGGGTCTTACTTAGGATTTATTTTTAGATTTATTTATATTTGCATGTTAACTTTGGTCTCTAGATTTTTATATTTATTTATATTTAGATTTATTTATATTTTGCATGTTAACTGGTCTCTACTTAGATTTTATATTTAGATTTATTTATATTGCATGTTAACTGGTCTCTACTTTTAGATTTATATTTAGATTATTTATATTTTGCATGTTAACTGGTCTCTCTACTTAGATTTATATTTAGATTTATTTATATTTGCATGTTAACTGGTCTTCTACTTAGATTTATATTTAGATTTATTTATATTTGCATGTTAACTGTCTCTCTACTTAGATTTATATTTAGATTTATTATATTTGCATGTTAACTGGTCTCTGTTAGATTTATATTTAGATTTATTTATATTTTCTGTATGTTAACTGGCCCTTCTTACTTAGATTTATATTTAGATTTATTTATATTTGCATGTTAACTGGTCTCTGCTTAGATTTATATTTAGATTTATTTATATTTGCATGTTAACTGGTCTCTCTATCTTAGATTTATATTTAGATTTATTTATATTTGCATGTTAACTGGTCTCTATTTAGATTTATATTTAGATTTTATTTATATTTGCATGTTAACTGGTCTCTCTGCTTAGATTTATATTAGATTTATTTATATTTGTATGTTAACTGGTCTCTCTGCTTAGATTTATATTAGATTTATTTTATATTTGCATGTTAACTGGTCTCTACTTAGATTTTATATTTAGATTTATTTATATTTGCATGTTAACTGGTCTCTCTACTTAGATTTATATTTAGATTTATTTTATATTTTGTATGTTAACTGGTTTACTTTAGATTTATATTTAGATTTATTTATATTTGCATGTTAACTTGTCTCTGCTTAGATTTATATTTAGATTTATTTTTATATTTGCATGTTAACTGGTCTCTCTTGGTTAGATTTATATTTAGATTTATTTTATATTTGCATGTTAACTGGTCTCTGCTTAGATTTATATTTAGATTTATTTATATTTGCATGTTAACTGGTCTCTACTTAGATTTATATTTAGATTTATTTATATTTGCATGTTAACTGGTCTCTACTTAGATTTTTATTTAGATTTATTTATTTGCATGTTTATTCTGCTTAGATTTATAATTTGGATTTATTTAATATTTAGATGATTTATATTAGATTTATATTTATATTTTTGCATGTTAACTGGTCTCTACTTAGATTTATATTTAGATTTATTTTTTATATTTGCATGTTAACTGGTCTCTACTTAGATTTATATTTAGATTTATTTTATATTAAAATGTTAACTGGTCTTCTGTTTAGATTTATATTTAGATTTATTTTGTTTGCATGTTAACTGGTTCTACAGATTTATATTTAGATTTATTTATATTTGCATGTTAACTGGTCTCTCTCACTTAGATTTATATTTAGATTTATTTATATTTGTATGTTAACTGGTCCTCTACTAGATTTATATTTTAGATTTATTTATATTTTGCATGTTAACTGGTCTCTGTTTAGATTTTATTTAGATTTATTTATATATTTAAGATTTAGATTTATATTTAGATTTATTTATATTTGCATGTTAATTGGTCTCTACTTAGGATTTATATTTAGATTTATTTATATTTGCATGTTAACCGGTCTCTACTTAGATTTATATTTAGATTTATTTATGTTTGCATGTTAACTGGTCTCTGCTTAGATTTATATTTTAGATTATTTATATTTGCATGTTAACTGGTCTCTACTTAGATTTATATTTAGATTTATTTATATTTGCATGTTAACTGGTCTCTGCTTAGATTTATATTTAGATTTATTTATATTTGCATGTTAACTGTCTTTCACTTAGATTTATATATTTAGATTTATATTTGCATGTTAACTGGTCTCTGCATTTAGATTTATATTTAGATTTATTTATATTTGCATGTTAATCCGGTCTCTGCTTAGATTTTTATATTTAGATTTTATTTATATTTGCATGTTAACCGGTCTCTCTTTAGATTTATATTTAGATTTATTTATATTTGCATGTTAACTGGTCTCTACTTTAGATTTATATTTAGATTTATTTATATTTGCATGTTAACTGTCTCTCTACTTAGATTTATATTTAGATTTTATTTATATTTGCATGTTAACTGGTCTCTGCTTAGATTTATATTTAGATTTATTTATATTTGCATGTTAACTGTCTCTCTACTTAGATTTATATTTAGATTTATTTATATTTGTATGTTAACTGGTCTCTACTTAGATTTATATTTAGATTTATTTATATTTGTACGTTAACTGGTCTCTACTTTAGATTTATATTTAGATTTATTTATATTTGCATGTTAATTGGTCTCTCTGCTTAGATTATATTTAGATTTATTTATATTTGCATGTTAACTGGTCTCTCTACTTAGATTTATATTTATATTTATTTATATTTTGCATGTTAACTGGTCTCTACTTAGATTTATATTTAGGATTTATTTATATTTGCATGTTAACTGGTCTCTACTTGATTTATATTTAGATTTATTTATATTTGCATGTTAACCGGTGTCTCTACTTTAGATTTATATTTAGATTTATTTATATTTGCATGTTAACTGGTCTCTACTTAGATTTATATTTAGATTTATTTATATTTGCATGTTAACTGGTCTCTACTTAGATTTATATTTAGATTTATTTATATTTGCATGTTAACTGGTCTCTACTTAGATTTATATTTAGATTTATTTATATTTGCATGTTAACTGGTCTCTACTTAGATTATATTTTAGATTTTATTTATATTTGCATGTTAACTGGTCTCTCTACTTAGATTTATATTTAGATTTATTTATATTTGCATGTTAACTGGGTCTTCTCTACTAGATTTATATTTAGATTTATTTATATTTGCATGTTAACTGGTCTCTCTGCTTAGATTTATATTTAGATTTATTTATTTGCATGTTAACTGGTCTCTCTACTTAGATTTATATTTATTTATTTTATATTTGCATGTTAACTGGTCTCTCTACTTAGATTTATATTTAGATTTATTTATATTTGCATGTTAACTGGTCTCTTACTTAGATTTATATTTAGATTTATTTATATTTGCATGTTAACTGGTCTGGTCTCTACTTAGATTTATATTTAGATTTATTTATATTTGCATGTTAACTGGTCTCTACTAGATTTATATTTAGATTTATTTATATTTGCATTGTTAACTGGTCTCTACTTAGATTTATATTTAGATTTATTTATATTTGCATGTTAACTGGTCTCTCTGCTTAGATTTATATTTAGATTTATTTATATTTGCATGTTAACTGGTCTCTGCTTAGATTTATATTTAGATTTATTTATATTTGCATGTTAACTGGTCTCTCTATTTAGATTTATATTTAGATTTATTTATATTTGCATGTTAACTGGTCTCTCTACTTAGATTTATATTTAGATTTATTTATATTTGTATGTTAACTGGTCTCTACTTAGATTTATATTTAGATTTATTTATATTTGCATGTTAACTGGTCTCTCACTTATTTTATATTTAGATTTATTTATGTTTGCATGTTAACTGGTCTCTCTGCTTAGATTTATATTTAGATTTATTTATATTTGCATGTTAACTGGTCTCTACTTAGATTTATATTTAGATTTATTTATATTTGTATGTTAACTGGTCTCTCTGATTTATATTTAGATTTATTTATTTATATTTTTTAGGATTATATTTAGATTTTATATTTGCATGTTCTGCTTAGATTTATATTTAGATTTATTTATATTTGCATGTTAACTGGTCTCTACTTAGATTTATATTTAGATTTCATTTATATTTGCATGTTAACTGGTCTCTACTTAGATTTATATTTAGATTTATTTATATTTCTAAATTTGTCTCTACTTAGATTTATATTTAGATTTATTATATTTGCATGTTAACTGGTCTCTCTACTTAGATTTATATTTAGATTTATTTTATATTTGCATGTTACTTTGGTTTTATCTTTTAGATTTATATTTGTAGATTTATTTATATTTGTATTTTGTTAACTGGTCTCTCTCTTAGATTTATATTTAGATTTATTTATATTTGTATGTTAACTGGTCTCTACTTAGATTTATATTTAGATTTATTTATATTTGCATGTTAACTGGTCTCTCTACTTAGATTTATATTTAGATTTCATTTATATTTGCATGTTAACTGTCTCTACTTAGATTATATTTAGATTTATTTATATTTGTGCATGTTAACTACTTAGATTTATATTTTATTTATATTTGCATGTTAACTGTCTCTCTTAGATTTATATATTTAGATTTATTTATATTTGCATGTTAACTGGTCTTTCTATTTAGATTTATATTTAGATTTTATTTATATTTGCATGTTAATTGGTCTCTCTACTTAGATTTATATTTAGATTTTATTTATATTGCATGTTAACTGTCTCTACTTAGATTTATATTTAGATTTCTATTTATATTTGTATGTTAACTGGTCTCTGCTTAGATTTATATTTAGATTATTTATATTTGCATGTTAACTGGTCTCTCTATCTTTAGATGATTTTACATTTAGATTTATTTATATTTGCATGTTAACTGGTCTCTCTGCTTAGATTTATATTTAGATTTATTTATATTTGCATTTAACTGGTCTCTACTTAGATTTATATATTTAGATTTATTTATATTTGCATGTTAACTGGTCTCTACTTAGATTTATATTTAGATTTATTTATATTTGCATGTTAACTGGTTCTCTACTTAGATTTATATTTAGATTTATTTATATTTGCATGTTAACTGGTCTTCTACTTGATTTTATTTAAATTTATTTTATATTTGCATGTTAACGAGTCTCTATTAGATTTATATTTAGATTTATTTATATTTGCATGTTAACTGGTCTCTCTGCTTAGATTTATATTTATATTTATTTATATTTTCTTATACTATTTAATTTAGGTCCCTTCTGCTTATTGCAAGGATTTATATTTAGATTTTATTTTAACTGGTCTTGTTTGTATTTGATTTATTTATATTTGCATGGTTTTGATTATATTTAGATTTATTTCTTATATTTAGATTTTATTTTTTTGCATGTTAACTGGTCTCTTATTTAGATTTATATTTAGATTTATTTATATTTGCATGTTAACTGGTTCTCATTTAGATTTATATTTAATTTATTTTATATTTGCATGTTAAATTCCCTACTTAGATTTATATTTAGATTTATTTATATTTTATGTTAAATTTATTATACTTAGATTTATATTTAGATTTATTTATATTTGTATGTTAACTTGGTTTACTTAGATTTATATTTAGATTTATTTTATATTTGCATGTTAACTGGTCTACTTAGATTTATTTTTAGATTTATTTATATTGTATGTTAACTGGTCTATATATTTAGATTTATATTTAGATTTATTTATTTTTTATGTTAACTGGTCTCTTAGTAGATTTATATTTAGATTTATTTATATTTGCATGTTAACTGGTCTCTTCTTAGGATTTATATTTAGATTTATTTATTTGCATGTTTTAGATTTATATTTAGATTTATTTATATTTGCATGTTAACTGGTTCTTTTTACTTTTTAGATTTATATTTAGATTTATTTATCATTTGCATGTTAACTGTCTCTTTTATTTTAGATTTATATTTTTTAGATTTATTTATATTTGCATGTTAACTGTTCTTTTTGTCTTTACTTAGATTTATATTTAGGATTTTTATTTATATTTGCATGTTAACTGGTCTCTACTTAGATTTATATTTAGATTGATTTATATTTTGTATGTTAATTGGTCATCTACTTAGATTTATATTTAGATTTATTTATATTTGCATGTTAACTGTTCTTTTTTCTACTTTTTTTTATTTATATTTATTTATATTCCTTTTTTTTTTTAGATTTATATTTATATTTATTTATGACAAAATTGTTTCTTTTTAGATTTTTATTTAGATTTATTTATATTTGCATGTTAACTTTATTTCTATTGCTTAGATTTATATTTAGATTTTATTTATATTTGCATGTTAACTGGTCTTTTTTTTTTTTTAGATTTATATTTAGATTTATTTATATTTGCATGTTAACTGGTCTTTTTTGATTATATTTAGATTTATATTTTAAATTTATTTATATTTGCATGTTGAACTGTTTTAATTTAAATTTGATTTGTATTTAGATTTATATTTATATTTGCATTTAATTGGCTGTTCTTTTTGATTTATATTTAGCATTTATTTATTTTTTGCATGTTAAAAAATTTTTAGATTTTTTTAGATTTATTTATATTTGCATGTTAATTCTTTTTTTTTTAGATTTTTATTTAGATTTATTTATATTTGCATGTTAACTGGTATTCTCATTTACTTAGATTTTATATTTAGATTTATTTATATTATTTTGTTAATTTTTTACTTTAGATTTTTATTTGCATTTAAATTTATTTATATTTGCATGTTAACTGGTGTTTTTTTTATTTAAATTAGATTTGTATTTTATATTTATTTAATTTGCATGTTGAACTGTTCTTTTTGTATTAGATTTATCATTAGATGTTGAACTTTATTTTTGTATCTTTTAATTTATCATCGAGTTGAGATTTATTTTTGATTTATTTATTTGCATGTTGAACTGTTCTTTTTTGTATCTTTTTTTTTATTTATCATTTCGATGTTGAATTTATAGTTTTTTCTTTTTTTATATTTTTTAGAAATTTAGATATTTTTTTATTTATATTTGCATGTTGAACTGGTCTTTTTGTATCATTTTTATTTATCATTTAGGTATTTAAATTTTTTTATTTATTAAATGTTAACTGTTCTTTTTATTTGTTTTTTATTTTCAGTTTGCATGTTAGATTTGTATTTAAATCTTTTTTATTTATTTGAAGAGTTGAACTGGTCTTTTCAACTTAGCATTTATATTTTTTTTCTTTTTTTATTTTATTTGCATGTTAACTGTTCTCGCTTTAATTTATATTTATGTTGAATATTTATCATTTGCATGTTAACTGTTCCTTTTGTATCTTTTTATTTATCTAATTTGAATTTAAATTTAGTAAATTTTATTTGTCATTTGCATGTTAAAAAGGTTTCGTTAGATTTATATTTAGATTTTTTATATTTTATCATTTGCATGTTGAACTGTTCTTTTCGTAGATTTTTTATTTAGATTTATTTACTGTTTTTTTGTTATCTTTTTTTATCTATGCATGTTGAATTTAGATTTATTTATCATTTGCATGTTAACTGGTATTTTTTTATTGAATTTAGATGTTCAGATGTTCCTTTTTTGTATTTATTTATATTTGTCATGTTTAGCTGAACTGTCTTTTTTCTACTTTTAGAATTTATGAGCTTTTCTTTTATATTTTTTTTATCATTTGCATGTTAATATATTTATATATTTTTTTTTATTTTGCATGTTGAACTGGTATCTTTTTTTATTTACATTAGATTTGACTGCTATTTATTTTTTTTTATTTATATTTGCATGTTGAACTGGTCTCTTTTTTTGTTTTTTTTTTTAGATTTTATTTATATTTATTTATTTGTATACTTAGTGATTTATATTTTTTATTTATATTTTGCATGTTGAACTGTTCCTTTTGTTTATCATTTTTGCTGAATTTATTTTTATCTTTTTTTATTTATATTTGCATGTTGAACTGCTATCTTTTTATTTATAGATTTATTTATTTTTTATTTATTTATTCTTATGTTAACTGTTCTTTTGTACTTTTTAGATTTATATAAAGTTTTATTTATATTTTTATGTTAACTCAGTTAACTTTTTTTATATTTTTTATTTATATTTGCATGTTAACTGTTCTTTAGTACTATGTATTTTTCATTTGGATTTATTTATATTTGCATGTTAACTGATCGTATGCAATTAGATTTATATTTATTTTTTTTTTATATTTGCATGTTGAACTGTTCTTTTTTCTATTTTTATTTATATTTATGTTATTTCTTTTTTATTTATTTTTATTTGCATGGGAACTTTTTGTATCTTTTATTTTATTTATATTTAACTGTTCTTTTTTTATATTTGCATGTTATGTTGGTTCTTAGATTTATATTTAATTTATTTGCATGTTGCATGTTTTTTCAAGATTTTTATTTTAGATTTATATTTATTTTTTTTATAAATTTGCATGTTGAACTTTAATTTTTTTGTTTTATTTTCCATTTGAATTTGATTTATTTGATCATTTTATGTTTCATTGGTTTTTTAGATTTATATTTAGATTTATTTTTTGCATGTTAACTGTTCTTTTTTTGTATTTATTTATTTTGATTTATTTATTTTTGTAGACTTTTTTTTATTTTGGTCAACTGTGTAGTAAGTATCTTTTATATTTAGATTTGAATTTATTTTTGTATTTTTATTTGGTCATTTGTTTAGAACTGTTATTTTTTGTATCTTTTATATTTGCATTTGATTTGTTCTTTTTAATGTTTATTTTGTCTCTGCTTTGAACTGTTTCTTTTTTGTATCTTTTATATTATTTTGAACTGTTTTTTTTGTATCTTTTTATTGGTCATTTCTGGAACTTTTAGATTTATTTATTTATGTTGACTGTTCCTTTTTGTATTTATATTTACTATTTCTACAGTTGAGCTGCTGTCCTTTTTGATTGTTTTATTTGCTTAGATTTGCAATGTTATTGTCCTTTCTTTTTTATTTTATCATTTGTATGAGGTTACTTTTTGTATTTTTTATTTAGATTTGCCCAGATATTTGTAGAATGTTGCATGTTGTTTTCCTTTTAGATTTATATTTAGATTTGAACTGTTCATTACATCTTTTTTATTTTTTCAGTCCGTTGGGTTTAATTTGTAAATTTATCGAGAAAAATGTTAACTGGTATCTTTTTGCTTTTATTTATTTTTATCTTTTTATTTATCATTTGCATGTTAACTGTTTAACTGCTTCATCCAGGTTGAATTTTATTTATTTGATTAAATTTAACTGGTGTTGTGTAAGAGTTAGATTTAAATGTTAGATTTTATTTATATTGCTTTTGTTGAACGGACAGTTTTTGATTTATTTTATTTTTATTTGATGTTAAACTGCATGTATCTTTTAATCATTTGTTCTGCTTTTGTATTGATATTTATCAAATTTATCGAGCTATCTTTCACAGAAATGTTATCCGGTTTTTATTTATCATTTGCATGTTAGATGTTCCTTTTTTAGGCATTTAGGAATTCATTTGCATTTGAAACTGTTCTTTTTGAATCTTTTATTTGTCATTTTATGTTGATTTATTTTTAGATTTATTTATCATTTGCATGTTGAACTGACAGCTTTAGATTTTATTTATCATTTTGATTTACTTTATTTTTTATGTTAATCATTTGCATGCTTTGTTTTTTTGTTTCTTTTATTTATCATTTGCATGTTGAACTGTTCTTTTTTTATTTTTTTATTATTTGCATGTTGAACTGTTCTTTTTTGTATATTTTTATTTATATTTGCATGTTGAACTGTTCTTTTTTATATTTTATTTATCAATTTGCATGTTAACTGTTCTTTTTTTTACTTAAATTTATTTTTTATTTATTTGTATCTTGTAAACATTTGCATTTTTGTATTTTTTATCTTTTATTTATCATTTAACTGGTTGACTGTTCTTTTTATCTTTTTATTTATCATTTGCATGTTGAACTGTTCTTTTTTGTATCTTTTATTTATATTTGCATGTTGAGATTTCTTTTTGTATCTTTTATTATTTATCATTTGAATTTGTTGTTGCATCTGATTTTATGTATCTTTTATTTAAATTTGCATGTTTTCTTTTTTGTATGAATTTGTCATTTGCATGTTGAACTGTTTTTTTTTGTATCTTTTATTTTATTTGCCCGTTATGTTATTTTGTATTTTTATTTATAATCATGTGTGTCTTTTTTATATCTTTGTATTTAGTTTGCATGTTATTTATTTAATGTATCTTTTTATTTATATTTGCATGTTGAACTGTTCATTTTGTATCTTTTATGTATATTTATGAGCTGTTCCTTTTGTATGTTTTTATTTACATTTGCATGTTGAACTGTTCTTTTTGTACTTTTTTATCATTTATATTTGAACTGTTTTTTTTATCTTTTTTATTTATCATTTGCTGTTGAACTGTTCTTTTTGTTATTTTTATTTATCATTTGCATGTTGAACTGGTTTTTGTATCTTTTATATCATTTTTAACTGTTCCTTTTTGTTTTATTTATCATTTGTATGTTTTATTTTTATATTTTTTTATTTAACATTTATGTTGAACTTTTTTTTTTGTATATTTTTTATTTATCATTTGCATGTTGAACTGTTTTTATATCTTTTATTTATAAATTTGAACTGTTCTTTTTTTCCTATTTCTATGTATTTTTATTTGTCATTTGCTTGTTCTGTTGATTTTATATTTTTATTATTTCATTTATGTTTTGTTCTTTTTTGTATCTTTTATTTTTATTTGCATGTTTTTTTTTTTATCTTTTTATTTATATTTGCATGTTGAAGCTCTTTTTTTTTTTGTATCTTTATTTATCAACAATGTTGAACTGTTCCTTTTGTATCTTTTATTTATCATTTGCATGTTGAACTGTTCCTTTTTTATCTTTTATTTTCATTTGCATGTTGAGCTTTGTTCTTTTTGTATCTTTTATTTATATTTGCATGTTGATTATTCTTTTTTTTGTATCTTTTAGTCATTTGCATGTTGAACTATTCTTTTTGTATCTTTTATTTATTTTTGAAAAAACACTGTTTCTTTTTTATATTTTTATTTTCATTTATTTGAACTGTTCTTTTGTTCTTTTTTATTTATCATTTGCATGTTCTTTTTTATTTCTTTTATTTTATTTATTTATTTTATTTTTTATTTCATTTGCATGTTTTTTTTTTATCTTTATTTATCATTTGCATTTGTTCTTTTTTGTATCTTTTTTTATTTATCATTTGATGTCATGTTCCTTTTGTATTTTTTTAAATTTGCATGTTGAACTGTTCTTTTTTATTTTTTTATTTATCATTTGCATGTTGAACTGTTCCTTTTTGTATCTTTTTTTTTTTTCATTTTGTTGATTTTCATTTTTTGTATCTTTTTATCATTTGTTGAATGTTATTTTTTTTTAATATTTTTATTTTTATTCATTTGCATCTTGAACTGTTCCTTTTGTATTTATTTATCAATGTTACTTTATGTAAAATTGAACTGTTTTTTTGTATCTTTTTTTTATTCATTTAACGAAGCTTTTATTTGTCATTTGCATGTTGAACTTTTATTTTTATTTATTCATTTGCATGTTTTTTTTTTTTTTTGTATCTTTATTTGTCATTTGCATGTTGAACTGTTCTTCTTTTGTATCTTTATTTGTCATTGGCATGTTGAGCTGTTCTTTTTTGTATCTTTTATTTGTCATCTTGCAATTTGAACTGTTCTTTTTTTGTATCTTTTATTTGTACCTTTGCATGTTGAACTGTTCTTTTTTGTATCTGTTTTATTTATCATTTACATGTTGAACTGTTCTTTTTTGTATCTTTTATTCTGTCATTTGCATGTTGAGCTGGACTTTTATGTATCTTTTATTCATCATTTATATGTTGAACTGTTCTTTTGTAAGACAAATTTATCATTTGCATGTTGAACTGTTCTTTTTTTGTATCTTTTATCGTCATTTGCATGTTGAGCTGTTCTTTTGTATCTTTTATTTATCATGCCATGTTGAGCTGTTTTTTGATCTTTTATTTATCTTTGCAAATATATTTTAGGTATCTTTATTTATCATTTGCATGTTGAACTGTAACGTATTTTTGTATCTTTTATTTATCATTTGCATGTTGAGCTGTTATTTTTTATTTTTATTTATCATTTGCATATTGAGCTCGTCCTTTTGTATCATTTTTATTTATCATTTGCATGTTGAACTGTTCTTTTGTATCTTTTTGTATCATTTTCTGTTATTATTCTTTTTGTATCTTTTATTTATTATTTTCAGTTGAGTTGTTCATTTTGGATCTTTTTATTTATCATTTGCATGATGGAACTGTTCTTTTTGTATCTTTTATTTATCATTTTGTTATCTTTTTTATTTGTCATTTGCATAAAATTGTTTATTTTGTCTTTTTTATTTATCACTACTTTTATTGATCATTTATATTTTGTTTATTTTGTATCTTTTTATTATTTTGCATGTTGAACTGTTCCTTTTTGTGTGTTTTATTTATCATTTGCATATTGAACTGTATCTTTTATTTATCTTCATTTCTTTTTTATTTATCATTTGCTTGAGATTTTCTTTTTTATTTATTTTTGGTCCTTTGTATTTTATTTATCATTTTATGAGCTATTTTTGTATCTTTTTATTTATCATTTGCATGTTGAAGTATTTTGTATCTTTTTTTTAATATTTGCATGTTGAGCTGTTCCTTTTGTATTAAATTTATCATTTGCTGCTATGTCTTTGTCCTCTTAGTTCTTTATTCCTTATGCATATCTATTTATCTTTTTTGGGATACTCATTCTTTTCTATTTCTGTACATTTTTCATTGAGCCATTCCTCTTTAGCCTCTCTGCATTTGTTCAATTTCTTTATGCAGAATCCTATATTCTGAAGTTGTACTACATTACTTTTTGTCTACTTTTCATCAACCATCCATTCTTTTTTTTTTTTCTTGTTTGTATTTCTTTGGGATGATCTTGATTACTGATGTTACTAAAGCTTTACTTAATGTATCTTACTTGAGTTTCCAATCTCATTTTGTCCAGTGGATCTGTTTTTAACAATGTCCATATATTTCCCTTTCAAATGTTGGTCATTCAGGAGCGCCTGTCATATAGTAATTTACATGTGCTGTTCCTTTTATATCTTTTATTTAGTTTATTTTGCAGGTTGAGCTGTTCCTTTGGTATTTTTATTTATCATTTTGCATATAAAACTTTATTCATTTTGTATCTTTTTTATTTTGCAGTTATATAATTGATTTTGTTTCTTTTCTTCTTTTATTTATATTCTTTTTATATGTTTTGGGTGTTTATATTAACATTAATTTTGTATCTTTTATTTATCATTTGCACCATGCAATTCTTTTTATCTTTTATTTATCTGTTTTCATATTAAAACATTTAGTTTGTATCTTTTATTATCATTGCATTTCACTATTCCTTTTTTATCTTTTATTTATCCATTTTGCATATTGTTAAACTATTCTTTGTATCTTTTATTTATCATTTATTGAAACCTTCTTTTGTCTTTTATTTATCATTTGCACTGTCTTTTGTATCTTTTATTAATCATTTCCATGTTTTTCTGTTCTTTTGTATCTTGCATAAACAATTTGCATGTTGAAAGCTTTATTCCTTTTGTATTAATGACAAGAATCATTTTCATTTTTGAAAAGTTCCTTTTTCATCTTTTATTTTTAATTTGTAATGTCGTACCATCTTTTATCATTTTTATTTATCATTTGCATGTTCCTTTTGTATCTTTTATTCATTTGCTTGTTTTTTTTATCTTTTATTTACAAATTTGCATTGAGCTGTTCCTTTTTATTTATCATTTGCATGTTGAGCTGTTTTTTTTGTATCTTTTTATTTATCATTTTATTGAGCTGTTCTTTTTTGTATTTTTTATTTACCATTTTGCATATTTAACATTCTTTTAATATCTTTTTTATCATTTGCATGTTGAGCTATTCCTTTTTGTATCTTTTATTTAGCTGTTCTTTTGCATGTTAGCTGTTATTCCTTTTGTATGTTTTATTTATCATTTGCATGTTGAGCTGTTCCTTTTTTGTATCTTTGCATGTTGAGCTGTTTTTTTGTTCTTTTATTTTATTTGTTGACTGTTCTTTTTTTATCTTGCAAATTTATCATTTGCATGTTGAACTGTTCCTTTTGTATCTTTTATTTATCATTTGCATGTTGAACTGTTCTTTTTGTATCTTTTTTTATCATTTGCATGTTGAATCTGTTTTTTTTTGTATCTTTTTTTCATTGTCCAAAATGTGATCTTTTATTTTGTATCTTTTATTTTTCATGTTTTTGTTCTTTTATTTATCATTTTTTGTATTTTTTTTATTTATCATTTGCATGTTAGACTTTTGTTCTTTTATTTTTTGTATTCATTTTTATTTTATTTATCATTTCCATGTTGAACTGTTCTTTATTTTTTTGTATCTTTTATTTATCATTTGCATGTTGAGCTGTTCTTTTTTATCTTTTATTTATCATTTCATATTAGGCTGTTTTCCTTTTTGTATCTTTTATTTATCATTTTTATGTTGAGCTGTTCCTTTTTATATTTTATTTATCATTTGCATGTTGACTGTTCCTTTTTGTATCTTTTATTTATCATTTTGCATATTGAGCTGTTCATTTTGTATCTTTTTATTTATCATTTGCATGTTGAACTGTTTTTTTTATCTTTTTTTATCATTTACATATTGAGCTGTTCTTTTGTATCTTTTATTTATCATTTGCATATTGAACTATTCATTTTTTTATCTTTTATTTATCATTTGCATGTTCTTTTGTTCTTTTTGTATCTTTTTTATTTATCATTTGCATATTGATTTTATTTTTTTTTTATCTTTTATTTATCATTTACATGTTGAACTGTTATTCATTTTGTTATCTTTTATTTATCATTTTGCATATACATGCTGTTATTTTGTATCTTTTATTTATCATTTGCATATGAGCTATTCTTTTTATCTTTTATTTATCATTTGCATGTTAGCTGTTCTTTTGTATCTTTTATTTATCATTTGCATGTTGAGCTGTTCTTTTTCTTTTTTTTATTTATCATTTGCATATTAACCTGTTCATTTTTGTATCTTTATTTATCATTTTGCATATCAGAGCTACAGGAAGTATCTTTTATTTATCATTTGCATATACAGCTATTTATTTTTATCTTTTTATTTATCATTTGCATGTTGAACTGCTTTTTGTATCTTTTATTTATCATTTGCAGGAGCTGTTCATTTTTTCTTTTATTTATCATTTGCATATTGCATTTTTCTGTTCCTTTTAAAGCTGTTCCTTTTTATTTTATTTATCATTTGCAGGGAAAACTTGTTTCCTTTTGTATCTTTTATTTATCATTTACATGATTGGCTGTTCATTTTTGTATCTTTTATTTATCATTTGCATGTTGAACTGTTTCCTTTTTGTATCTTTTATTTATTTTGCATTCAGCTGTTCTTTTGTATTTTTATTTATCATTTGCATGTTAAGGCTGTTGTTTGTATCTTTTTATTTATCATTTGCATGTTGAGCTGTTAATTTTTTTTTTTAAAATTTAATTTATCATCTTTATTTATGTTGAAGCTTTTTTATCTTTTTTTTATCATTTGCATATTTCTTCTTTTTTTTATCTTTTATTTGTCATTTGCACATTGAGCTGTTCCTTTTGTATCTTTTATTTATCATTTGCATGTTGAGCTGTTCCTTTTGTATCTTTTATTTATCATTTGCATATTGAGCTGTTCATTTTGTATCTTTTATTTATCATTTTGCATTGAACTATTTCTTTTTGTATCTTCCATTTATCATTTGCATATTGAACTTTTTCTTTTTTGTATCTTTAATTTATCATTTGCATGTTAAGATTTCCTTTTTGTATCTTTTATTTATCATTTGCATATTGATGTTCTTTGTTATTTTTGTATCTTTTATTTATCATTTGCATGTTAGACTGTTCCTTTTACAGGAAGAATGGTCTTTTATTTATCATTTGCATGTTGAAATGTTCCTTTTATTATCTTTTATTTATCATTTGCATGTTACCCTAACCAGTCTTTCCTTTATCAATATTCAATGCAGGATTAAATTTTTATTTATCATTTGCATATGATTTATTCCTTTTGTATCTTTTATTTATCATTTGCATGTTGAACTGTTCCTTTTTATCTTTTATTTGCATTTAGCATATTGAGCTGTTCATTTTGTATCTTTTATTTATCATTTGCATGTTGGCTGTTTCCTTTTTATATGAAAATTTATCATTGCATGTTGAGCTGTTCATTTTTGTATCTTTTATTTATCATTTGCATGTTGAGCTGTTCCTTTTGTATCTTTTTTTATCATTTGCATGTTGAGCTGTTCCTTTTTTGTCTTTTATTTATCATTTTATATTAGGACTTTCCTTTTGTATCTTTTATTTATGTTTGCATGTTGAGCTGTTCTTTTATCTTTTATTTATCATTTACATATTGAACTGTTATTTTTTTATCTTTTATTTATCATTTTGCATGTTGAGCTGTTCATTTTTGTATCTTTTATTTATCATTTGCATATTGAGCTGTTCCTTTTTGTATCTTTATTTATCATTTGCATGTTGAGCTGATTCTTTTTTTTATCTTTGATTTATCATTTTTTTATTTATCATTTGCATATTAGGCTGTTCATTTTGTATCTTTTATTTATCATTTGCAGACTGTTCTTTTTTATCTTTTATTTATCATTTGCATATTGAGCTGTTCCTTTTGTATCTTTTATTTATCATTTGCATGTTGAACTGTTCTTTTTTGTATCTTTTATTTATCATTTGCATTTGACTGTTCTTTTGTATCTTTTATTTATCATTTTGCATGTTGACTATTTATTTTTTTGTATCTTTTATTTATCATTTGCATGTTGAACTGTTCTTTTTTGTTCCATTCTTTTTTTTAAGCTATTCTTTTTTTATTTTATCATTTGCATGTTGAACTGTTATTTTTTTGTATCTTTTATTTATCATTTGCATGTTGGCTTTATTTCCTTTGTATCTTTATTTATCATTTGCATATTGAGCTGTTCTTTTTTGTATCTTTTATTTATCATTTGCATGTTGAAAATTTCTTTTTTGTATCTTTTATTTATCATTTGCATATTGAGCTGTTCCTTTTGTATCTTTTATTTATCATTTGCATGTTGAGCTGTTGTTTTTTATCTATTTTATTTATCATTTGCATGTTGAACTCGTCCTTTTGTATCTTTTATTTATCATTGAGTTGAAAAATTTCATTTTATCTTTTATTTATCATTTGCATGTTGAGCTGTTTTTTTTTGTATCAGTTTTTATTTATCATTTGCATATGAAGCTGTTCCTTTTTGTATCTTTTATTTATCATTTGCATGTTGAGCTGTTCCTTTTTGTATCTTTTATTTATCATTTGCATGTTGAGCTGTTCATTTTTGTATCTTTTATTTATCATTTGCATGTTGAGCTGTTCATTTTTGTATCTTTTATTTATCATTTGCATGTTGAGCTGTTCTTTTTGTATCTTTTATTTATCATTTGCATGTTGAGCTGTTCTGCAGAAAATTTTTGTATCCTTTTTATTTATCATTTGCATGTTGAGCTTTATCTTTTGTATCTTTTTGTTTGTTCATTTGCATATTTGAACTTTCATTTCACGTGTTTTTTATTTTTTATTTGTCATTTGCATGTTGAACTGTTTTTTTTGTATCTTTTTATTTATCATTTGCATGTTGATCTTTGTTCCATTTTTATCTTTTATTTATCATTTGCATGTTGAGCTGTTCTTTTGTATTTTTTATTTATCATTTGCATGTTGAACTGTTCCTTTTTGTATTTTTTATTTATCATTTGCATGTTGAGCTGTTCTTTTTTGTATCTTTTTATTTATCATTTTGCATGTTGAACTGTTCTTTTTTTGTATCTTTTATTTATCATTTGCATATTGAGCTGTTCTTTTGTATCTTTTATTTATCATTTGCATATTGAGCTATTTCCTTTTTGTATCTTTTTTTTTTATCATTTGCATATTGAGCTGTTAATTTTGTATCTTTTATTTATCATTTGCATGTTGAGCTGTTCATTTTGTATCTTTTTATTTATCATTTGCATGTTGAGCTGTTCCTTTTGTATCTTTTTATTTATCATTTGCATGTTGAGCTGTTCTTTTTGTATCTTTTTTTTATTTATCATTTGCATTTTGATCTTTTATTTTCATTTTGTCGTTCTTTTTTATCTTTTTATTTATCATTTGCATATTGAGCTGTTCATTTTGTATTTTTTTTATTTATCATTTTGCATGTTGAACTGTTCTTTTTTATATCTTTTATTTATCATTTGCATGTTGAGCTGTTCTTTTTGTATCTTTTTATTTATCATTGTTGTATCTTTTATTTCATTTTTTGTTATCTTTTTTATTTATCATTTGCATATTGAGCTGTTCTTTTTTTTATCTTTTATTTATCATTTGCATATTGAGCTGTTCCTTTTTGTATCTTTTATTTATCATTTGCATATTGAACTGTTCCTTTTGTTCTTTTTTTTATCATTTTTAACCCGAGGTTCCTTTTTGTATCATTTTGAGCTCATTTTTTTTTGTATCTTTTTTTTTATCATTTGCATATTGAGCTGTTCCTTTTTGTATCTTTTATTTATCATTTGCATGTTGAGCTGTTTCTTTTTGTATCTTTTATTTATCATTTGCATTTGAGCATTTGCTTTTATTCTTTTTTATCATTGCATTGATTTGTTCTTTTTGTCTTTTATTTATCATTTGCATGTTGAGCTGTTCCTTTTGTATCTTTTATTTATCATTTTCACACATTATTATCTTTTATTTTCATTTGCATGTTGGCTGTTCTTTTTCTTTTATTCATTTACATGTTGAGCTGTTTCTTTTTTGTATCTTTTATTTATCATTTGCATGTTGAACTGTTCCTTTTGTATCTTTTATTTATCATTGCATGTTGAACTATTTCTTTTTTGTATCTTTTATTTATCATTTGCATGTTGAGCTGTTCTTTTGTATCTTTTATTTATCATTTGCATATGAACTGTTCCTTTTTGTATCTTTTTTTTATCATTTTTGCATCATTTTGCATATTTGAGCTGTTCATTTTGTATCTTTTATTTATCATTTGCATGTTGAACTGTTCCTTTTGTATCTTTTTTATTTATCATTTGCATGTTGAGCTGTTCTTTTTGTATCTTTTATTTATCATTTTTTTATGTTTTCCTTTTGTATCTTTTATTTATCATTTGCATGTTGAGCTTTTTCTTTTTGTATCTTTTATTTATCATTTGCATGTTGAACTGTTCCTTTTGTATCTTTTATTTATCATTTGCTTTTCCTTTTGTATCTTTATTTATCATTTGCATGTTGAGCTGTTCCTTTTTGTATCTTTTATTTATCATTTGCATGTTATTTGTTTCTTTTGTATCTTTTATTTATCATTTGCATGTTGAACTGTTCCTTTTGTATCTTTTATTTATCATTTGCATGTTGTTTTGTTCCTTTTGTATCTTTTTTTATCATTTGCATATTTGTTCCTTTTTTTATCATTTGTCATTTGCATGTTGAGCTGTTCATTTTGTATCTTTTATTTATCATTCATTTGCATTGTTCATTTTTATCTTTTATTTATCATTTTGCATGTTATCTGTAGTTGTTTTTACCTTATTTTTTATTTATCATTTGCATGTTGAGCTGTTCCTTTTTGTATCTTTTTTATTTATCATTTGCATGTTGAGCTGTTCATTTTGTATCTTTTATTTATCATTTGCATGTTGAGCTGTTTCCTTTTTGTATCTTTTATTTATCATTTGCATGTTGAACTGTTCCTTTTTGTATCTTTTATTTATCATTTGCATGTTGAGCTGTTTCTTTGTTTTTTTTGTATCTTTTTTTGTTTATCATTTGCATGTTGAGCTGTTCCTTTTTGTATCTTTTATTTATCATTTGCATATTGAGCTGTTCCTTTTTGTATCTTTTATTTATCATTTGCATGTTGAGCTGTTCCTTTTTGTATCTTTTATTTATCATTTGCATGTTGAGCTGTTCTTTTTTGTATCTTTTATTTATCATTTGCATGTTGAGCTGTTCCTTTTTGTATCTTTTATTTATCATATTGAGCTGTTCATTTTTTTGTATCTTTTTATTTATCATTTGCATGTTGAACTTATTTCTTTTTGTATCTTTTTATTTATCATTTGCATGTTGAGCTGTTCTTTTTGTATCTTTTATTTATCATTTGCATGTTGAGCTGTTCCTTTTTTGTATCTTTTATTTATCATTTGCATGTTGATCTTTTTATTTCTTTTTGTATCTTTTATTTATCATTTGCATGTTGAGCTGTTTCCTTTTGTATCTTTTATTTATCATTTGCATGTTGAACTGTTTCCTTTTTGTATCTTTTATTTATCATTTGCATGTTGAGCTGTTCCTTTTTGTATCTTTTATTTATCATTTGCATGTTGAGCTGTTCATTTTTTTTGTATTTTTTATTTATCATTTGCATATTAAACTGTTTCCTTTTGTATCTTTTATTTATCATTTACATGTTCTTTTGTATCTTTTTATTTTCATTTTTTGTATCTTTTTATTTATCATTTTGCATATTGAGCTGTTCTTTTTGTATCTTTTATTTTATTTATCAGCTGTTCTTTTGTATCTTTTATTTATCATTTGCATGTTCTGTTCCTTTTGTATCTTTTTATTTATCATTTGCATGTTGAGCTATTTCATTTTGTATTTTTATTTATCATTTGCATGTTGAACTGTATTTTTTTTGTATCTTTTATTTATCATTTGCATGTTGATTTTTATTTATCATTTTCATTTTTTATCTTTTATTTATCATTTTGTATGTTGAGCTGTTCATTTTTTTTGTATCTTTTATTTATCATTTGCATATTGAACTGTTCATTTTGTATTTTTTATTTATCATTTGCATATTGAGACTGTTCTTTTTGTATCTTTTATTTATCATTTGCATGTTTTTTTGCTGTTTTTTTTATCTTTTTTTATCATTTGCATATTGAGCTGTTCTTTTGTATCTTTTATTTATCATTTGCATGTTGAGCTGTTCCTTTTTGTATCATTTTTATTTAGCTATTCATTTGCATGTTGAGCTGTTTCCTTTTTGTATCTTTTATTTATCATCTGTTCCTTTTTTTATTTTTATTTATCATTTGCATATTGAGCTGTTCTTTTTGTATCTTTTTTATTTATCATTTGCATGTTGAGCTGTTCATTTTTATCTTTTATTTTCATTTATCATATTTGTATCTTTTATTTTCATTTGCATATTGAGCTGTTCATTTTTGTATCTTTTATTTATCATTTGCATGTTGAACTGTTCCTTTTGTATCTTTTTATTTATCATTTGCATATTGAACTGTTGTTCATTTTGTATCTTTTTATTTATCATTTGCATGTTGAGCTGTTTTTTTTTTATTATTTTATTTATCATTTGCATGTTGATCTTTTACTGTTCATTTTCCTTTTGTATCTTTTATTTATCATTTGCATGTTGAACTGTTCCTTTTGTATCTTTATTTATCATTTGCATGTTGAACTGTTTTTTTGTATCTTTTATTTATCATTTGCATATTGAACTGTTCTTTTTGTATCTTTTATTTATCATTTGCATATTGAGCTGTTCTTTTTGTATCTTTTTTTATTTTATGTTGAATTTTCCTTTTTGTATCTTTTATTTTGAACTGTTTCATTTCTTTTGTATCTTTTATTTATCATTTGCATGTTGAACTGTTCCTTTTTGTATCTTTTATTTATCATTTGCATGTTGAGCTGTTCTTTTTTGTATCTTTTTTTTATCATTTGCATATTGAACTTTTTCTTTTTTGTATCTTTTATTTATCATTTGCATGTTGAGCTGTTCCTTTTTGTATCTTTTATTTATCATTTGCATGTTGAACTGTTTCTTTTTGTATCTTTTATTTATCATTTGCATGTTGAACTATTTCCTTTTTGTATCTTTATTTTTTTGCATGTTGAGCTGTTTTTTTTATTTTATTTATCATTTGCATGTTGAGCTGTTCCTTTTGTATCTTTTATTTATCATTTGCATTTAGCTGTTCCTTTTTGTATCTTTTTTATTTATCATTTTGCATATTTCCTTTTTATCTTTTATTTATCATTTTGCATGTTGAGCTGTTTCCTTTTGTATCTTTTATTTATCATTTGCATATTGAGCTGTTCATTTTTGTATCTTTTATTTATCATTTGCATATTGAGCTATTTCCTTTTTGTATCTTTTATTTATCATTTGCATGTTGAGCTATTCATTTTGTATCTTTTATTTATCATTTGCATATTGAGCTGTTCATTTGTTCTTTTTTTATCATTTTTATTTATCATTTTCATTTTGTATCTTTTATTTTCATTTTTTGAGCTGTTCCTTTTTTATTTATTTATCATTTGCATGTTGAGCTGTTCCTTTTTGTATCTTTTATTTATCATTTTGCATATTTGAGCTGTTCCTTTTTGTATCTTTTATTTTCATTTTTTGTATCATTTTTTTTTATTTATCATTTTGCATGTTGAGCTGTTTCTTTTTGTATCTTTTATTTATCATTTGCATGTTCTGTATTTTTTTATCATTTTATTTTTCTTTTTTGTATCTTTTATTTTTGCATGTTGTTCCTTTTGTATCTTTTTATTTATCATTTGCATGTTGACTGTTCTTTTTTGTATCTTTTATTTTCATTTTGTATTTTTTGTTCTTTTTATCTTTTTTTATCATTTGCATGTTGAACTATTTCCTTTTTGTATCTTTTATTTATCATTTGCATGTTGAACTATTTCCTTTTTGTATCTTTTATTTATCATTTGCATGTTGAGCTGTTCCTTTTTGTATCTTTTATTTATCATTTGCATGTTGAACTATTTCTTTTTGTATCTTTTATTTATCATTTGCATATTGAACTGTTCCTTTTTTGTATCTTTTTTATTTATCATTTGCATGTTGAACTGTTCTTTTTTTATCTTTTATTTATCATGTTCTTTTTGTATCTTTTATTTATCATTTGCATGTTGAACTTTCCTTTTTATTTTTATTTATCATGCATTGAGCTGTTCTTTTTTGTATCTTTTATTTATCATTTGCATATTGAGCTGTTCCTTTTTGTATCTTTTATTTATCATTTGTATCTTTTTATTTATCATTTGTTGAGCTGTTCCTTTTTGTATCTTTTTATTTATCATTTTGCATATTGAGCTATTTCTCATTTTTGTATCTTTTATTTATCATTTGCATGTTGAACTGTTCCTTTTTTGTATCTTTTATTTATCATTTGCATGTTGAACTGTTTTTTTATATCTTTTATTTATCATTTGCATGTTGAACTGTTCCTTTTGTATCTTTTATTTATCATTTGCATGTTGAGCTGTTCCTTTTGTATCTTTTATTTATCATTTGCATGTTGAACTGTTCCTTTTTGTATCTTTTTTTATCATTTTATCATTTGTATCATCATTTGAACTGTTCCTTTTTGTATCTTTTATTTTACTGTTCTTTTTTGTATTTTATTTATCATGAACTATTGAACTGTTTTGTATCTTTTATTTATCATTTGCATGTTGAGCTGTTCCTTTTTTGTATCTTTTATTTATCATTTGCATTTGATTTCTTTTTGTATCTTTTATTTATCATTTGCATGTTGAACTATTTCCTTTTTGTATCTTTTATTTATCATTTTGCATGTTGATTTGTTTGTTCCTATTTTATTTTTGTATCTCTTTTATTTATCATTTGCATGTTGAACTGTTCTTTTTGTATCTTTTATTTATCATTTGCATGTTGAGCTGTTCCTTTTTGTATCTTTTATTTATCATTTTGCATGTTGAACTGTTCCTTTTTGTATCATTTTTTATTTATCATTTGCATGTTGAACTGTTCCTTTTGTATCTTTTTTTATCATTTGCATTTGAACTATTTGAGTATCTTTTGTTTCATTTGCATATTATCTTTTATCTTTTATCATTTGCATGTTGAACTGTTCCTTTTTTGTATCTTTTATTTATCATTTGCATGTTGAACTGTTTCCTTTTGTATCTTTTATTTATCATTTGCATGTTGAACTGTTCTTTTTTGTATCTTTTATTTATCATTTGCATGTTGAGCTGTTCCTTTTTGTATTTTTTTTTATCATTTGCATGTTGAGCTGTTCCTTTTTGTATCTTTTATTTATTTTTGCATGTTGAACTGTTCATTTTTTGTATCTTTTTATTTATCATTTGCATATTGAACTGTTTCCTTTTGTATCTTTTATTTATCATTTGCATGTTGAACTGTTCCTTTTTGTATCTTTTATTTATCATTTGCATATTGAACTGTTCTTTTTTGTATCTTTTATTTATCATTTGCATGTTGAACTGTTCATTTTTTATCTTTTATTTATCATTTGCATTTTGGCTGTTTCTTTTTTTATATCTTTTATTTATCATTTGCATGTTGAACTGTTCCTTTTGTATCTTTTATTTATTTTGCATTTGAACTGTTATTTTTGTTCTTTTATTTATCATTTTGCATATTTTTTCTTTTATTTTATTTATCATTTATATTGAACTGTTCCTTTTGTATCTTTTATTTATCATTTGCATGTTGAACTTTTTTTTTTTTGTATCTTTTATTTATCATTTGCATGTTGAACTGTTCTTTTTGTATCTTTTATTTATCATTTGCATGTTGAACTGTTCTTTTTGTATTTTGTATCTTTTTATTGAACTGTTCCTTTTTTATCTTTTATTTGCATTTGCATGCTGTTTCCTTTTTGTATCTTTTATTTTATCATTTGCATGTTGAACTATTCTTTTTGTTCTTTTTATTTATCATTTTTTTGTTCCTTTTTTGTATCTTTTATTTATCATTTGCATGTTGAACTGTTCCTTTTGTATCTTTTATTTATCATTTGCATGTTGAACTGTTCCTTTTTGTATCTCATTTGCATATTTACTGTTCTTTTTTGTATCTTTTATTTATCATTTGCATGTTGAACTGTTCCTTTTGTATCTTTTTTATTTATCATTTGCATGTTGATCTTTTACTGTTCCTTTTTGTATCTTTTATTTATCATTTGCATGTTGAACTGTTCCTTTTTGTATCTTTTATTTATCATTTGCATGTTGAGCTGTTCCTTTTTGTATCTTTTTTATTTATCATTTGCATGTTGAACTGTTCCTTTTTGTATCTTTTATTTATCATTTTGCATGTTGAACTGTTCCTTTTTGTATCTTTTATTTATCATTTGCATGTTGAACTGTTTCCTTTTGTATCTTTTATTTATCATTTGCATGTTGAACTGTTCTTTTTGTATTTTTTATTTATCATTTGCTTTTTGAAGCTGTTCCTTTTATTGAGAATTTCTTTTTTATCTTTTTATCATATGTTGAACTATTTCTTTTTGTATCTTTTATTTATCATTTGCATGTTTAACTGTTCTTTTTGTATCTTTTTATTTATCATTTGCATGTTGAACTGTTCCTTTTTTCTTTTATTTATTTTCATGTTACTGTTCTTTTTTTATCTTTTATTTATCATTTGCATGCTGTTCCTCTTTTTGTCATTTTTTTTTTGTTCCTTTTGTTCTTTTTGTTTTATTTTTATTTATCATTTGCATATTGAACTGTTCCTTTTTGTATCTTTTATTTATCATTTGCATGTTGAACTGTTCTTTTTTGTATCTTTTTTATTTATCATTTGCATGTTGAACTGTTCCTTTTTGTATCTTTTATTTATCATTTTGCATGTTGAACTGTTCCTTTTGTATCTTTTATTTATCATTTGCATTTCCTTTTGTATCTTTTATTTATCATTTGCATATTGAGCTGTTCCTTTTGTATCTTTTATTTATCATTTTCATGTTGAATAAATTTCTTTTTTTATCTTTTATTTATCATTTGCATATTGAACTGTTCCTTTTGTATCTTTTTATTTATCATTTGCATGTTGAGCTGTTCCTTTTTTGTATCTTTTATTTTATCATTTGCATTTGAACTGTTTTTGTATTTTTATTTATCATTTCTTGAACTGTTCTTTTTTATCTTTTATTTATCATTTGCATGTTGAACTGTTTCCTTTTGTATCTTTTTTTATTTATCATTTGCATGTTGAACTGTTCCTTTTGTATCTTTTTTATTTATCATTTGCATGTTGAACTGTTCTTTTTGTATCTTTTTATTTATCATTTGCATGTTGAACTGTTCTTTTTTGTATCTTTTATTTCATTTGCATATTGAGCTGTTCATTTTGTATCTTTTATTTATCATTTGCATGTTGAGCTATTTCATATTTGTATTTTTTATTTATCATTTAACTGTTGAACTATTTTCCTTTTTGTATCTTTTTATTTATCATTTGCATGTTGAGCTTTCCTTTTTCAAAAATCTTTTTTATTTACATTTGAACATGTTTCTTTTTTTCTTTTTTGTATCTTTTTATTTATCATTTGCATGTTAGGCTGTTCAATTTTTATATCTTTTATTTATCATTTTATATATTGAACTGTTCCTTTTTGTATCTTTTATTTATCATTTGCATATTGACTGTTCCTTTTTTTATCATTTGCATAGAAATTTATCTATTTCATGTTGAACTGTTCCTTTTTTGTATCTTTTATTTATCATTATATATGAGCTTTTTTAAATTTTTATTTATCATTTTGCATGTTGAGCTGTTCCTTTTTTTTTATTTTCATTTTATTTGAAGTTTTTTTTGTATCTTTAATTTATCATTTGCATGTTGAACTGTTATTTTTATCTTTTTTTATTTATCATTTGCATATTTGAAAAAATTATTTCTTTTTTATTTATCATTTTTAAAACTGTTCCTTTTTATCTTTTTATTTGTCATTGCATTTTGAGCTGGGGATTTTTGTATCTTTTATTTATCATTTGCATTTTGAACTGTTCTTTTTTGTATCTTTATATTTATCATTTGAAATGCCAGCCTTTATTTTATTTGAATTACATCTTTTTGTATCTTTATTTATCATTTACATAAGAATCTTCCTTTTTGTATCTTTTATTTATTTTTTCATTTGAACTGTTCCTTTTGTATCTTTTTATTTATCATTTGCATGTTCAATTTTCTCTTTTATTCATTTATCGGTCGTTTCTTTTTGTATCTTTATTTTTCATTCCCATGTTGAACTGTTCCTTTTAAAAATCTTTTATTTATCATTTGCATTTGAACATTTCCTTTTGTATAGTTTTATTTATCATTTGCATTTAATTCCTTTTTGTTCTTATTTATCATTTTTTGAATTTTCTTTTGTATCTTTTTATTTATCATTTGCATGTTGAACTATTTGAAAAATCTTTTATTTATCATTTGCAAATTGAGCTGTTCCAACATCTTTTTATTTATCATTTTCATGTTGTTTATTTCTTTTTGTATCTTTTATTTATCATTTAAATATTGAGCTGAATTTTTGTCTTTCATTTATCATTTGCATGTTAACTGTTCCTAAAAAGATATATTTTTTATTTATCATTTGCATGTTGAATTCCTTTTTTCCTTTATTTATCATTTTAATGTTATTTTGTTCCATTTTGCATTTTTATTTTTTTACTGAGAATTTCAAGATCTTTATTTATCATTTGCATGTTGAACTTTTAAACGTTTTTTTTATTGGGTTTTCACGGGCTTATTTATAATTTTCATTTGGATTCTATTTCCTTTTTTAGAATTTGGGTTTGTATGAACTGTTCTTTTTATTTTTATTTATCATTTGCACAGGTTCTTTGTATCTTTTATTTTCCATTTCATGTCTGTTCATTTTGTAAATAGAAGTTATTATTTTCCATGTTGACATTCTGTTGATTTTGCATCTTTTATTTATCTGTTTGCATTTTGAACTGTTATTTTTGTGTCTTTTATTCATTTGCAATTGAGCTATTTCCTTTTCAAATCTTTTTAAAATTTTGCATGTTAAGCTTTATTTTTTGTATCTTTTATTTTCATTTTGTTATTCCTTTTGTATCTTTATTTATCATTTGCATGTTGAACTGTTCCTTTTTCTACTTTTTATTTATCATTTGCATATTGATTTTTTTTACTAATCTTTTTATTTAATTGCATGTTGAACTGTTCTTTTTGTATCTTTTATTTATCATTTACTTATTGAGCTGTTCATTTGTATCTTTTATTTATCATTTGATGTTGAACTGTTTCCTTTGTATCTTTTTATTTATCATTTGCATGTTGAGCTTTCTATTTTTATCTTTTATTTATCATTTGCATGTTGAGCTGTTCCTTTTTTGTCTTTTATTTATCATTTGCATGTTGAACTGTTCCTTTTTGTATCTTTTATTTATTCATTTGCATGTTGAACTGTTCCTTTTGTATCTTTTATTTATCACCAGCATGCAAACCTGTTGAGGACACTTTCAGGATATCAAAGCCTGACCCAATACTCCTGTTCTGATCCAAAAGTCTCAAAAGGCCAACTTTAAAAAGTGGAATATAATAATAACAACTGGTTTGATTGATTTATGTTTTATGGGTTTTCAACCCTTTGCATGTGTCGTGCAAGACAAATATTTTGTGTAAGAAATTTTTTAATGATTTTAATACAAGTCCTCTAATTAACCCATAATAAATTTCAATCATTTCATGTTGAAACCTTCCTTTTGCAGCATCCTCCTGCAGAAAAAATATCTGCTATAATTCTACTCTTCAGTGTAATTCATTCAATGGCTTGAAAAAGGCAGCATTAGGTGTTTTTTTTCTAGATATATTTTCTTGATAAAAACAACCAGATGAAAATTTTCATCTCATTAATATCTTTTCAAAAGAACCTTTTTTTAGTCTTCGGCGAGAAAGGTCAAGGATGTCCCAGGTATCTAAGGATATCGCATTTTTCTTATTTAGTATTCCCCTGTTAAGTTCGACTTCCTGGAGCTAATTAGAAATTTTTGTACTTGTTTGGTGTGATAGTCTCCAGTTGTGATTAGCAACACTAAATAAAAATTAAAGATACCTTTTGATTATCAACAGATGTTGAACTGCTTCCTTTTAGATTCTTAAATTCATCATTTGCATGTTGAAAAGTTCATTTTTTGTATCATCTAATGAATCATTTGCAAATTGAACTGTTCCTTTTTATCTTTAAACAATCATTTGCATGTTGAGCTTACATGCCAATTAATATAAATAATCATTTATCATTTTGCAAATTGAATTCCAATTTTTGTTAATCAGGGTTTTGGCATTTATCATTTGCATGTAAAAGCTTTTCTTTTTTATCTTTTATTTATCATTTTGCATATTGACTATTTCATTTTGTATCTTTATTTATCATTTGCATGTTAGGCTATTCTTTTTGTATCTTTTATTATCATTTGCATATTGAGCTGTTCATTTTTTGTATCTTTTATTTATCATTTGCATGTTGAGCTGTTCCTTTTTGTATCTTTTATTTATCATTTGCATGTTGAACTGTTCTTTTTTTTGTATCTTTTATTTATCATTTGCATGTTGAACTGTTTCTTTTTTGTATCTTTTATTTATCATTTGCATGTTGAGCTGTTCCTTTTGTATCTTTTTATTTATCATTTGCATGTTGAACTGTTCCTTTTGTATCTTTTATTTATCATTTGCATGTTGAGCTGTTCCTTTTTGTATCTTTTATTTATCATTTGCATGTTGAACTGTTCCTTTTTTGTATCTTTTATTTATCATTTGCATGTTGAGCTGTTCCTTTGTATCTTTTTATTTATCATTTGCATGTTGAACTGTTCCTTTTTTGTATCTTTTTATTTATCATTTGCATGTTGAGCTGTTCCTTTTTTGTATCTTTTTATTTATCATTTGCATGTTGAACTGTTCCTTTTGTATCATTTTTGTTTTATCATTTGCATATTGATCACTGTTCCTTTTGTATCTTTTTTTTTATTTATCATTTGCATGTTGAACTGTTCTTTTTTGTATCTTTTATTTATCATTTGCATGTTGAGCTGTTCCTTTTTGTATCTTTTATTTATCATTTGCATGTTGAGCTGTTCCTTTTTGTATCTTTTATTTATCATTTGCATGTTGAACTGTTCCTTTTTGTATCTTTTATTTATCATTTGCATGTTGAGCTGTTCCTTTTTGTATCTTTTATTTATCATTTGCATGTTGAACTGTTCCTTTTTTGTATCTTTTTTATTTATCATTTGATGTTGTTCATTTTGTATCTTTTTTATTTATCATTTGCATGTTGAACTGTTCCTTTTTTGTATTTTTTATTTTCTTTTTTTGAACCGTTCTTTTGTCTTTTATTTATCATTTGCATGTTGAGCTGTTCTTTTGTATCTTTTATTTATCATTTGCATGTTGTTGTTCCTTTTTGTATCTTTTATTTATCATTTGCATGTTGAACTGTTCCTTTTTGTATCTTTTATTTATCATTTGCATGTTGAGCTGTTCCTTTTGTATCTTTTTATTTATCATTTGCATGTTGAGCTGTTCCTTTTTGTATCTTTTTTATTTATCATTTGCACATGTTGAACTGTTCCTTTTGTATCTTTTATTTATCATTTGCATGTTGAACTGTTCTTTTTTGTATCTTTTTATTTATCATTTGCATGTTGAACTGTTCTTTTTTGTATCTTTTTTATTTATCATTTGCATGTTGAGCTGTTCCTTTTTGTATCTTTTTATTTATCATTTGCATGTTGAGCTGTTTCCTTTTGTATCTTTTATTTATCATTTGCATGTTGTTCTTTTTGTATCTTTTTATTTACATTTGCATGTTGAGCTGTTCCTTTTTTTGTATCATTTTTATTTATCATTTGCATAATTTGAACTGTTCTGTTTTTGTATCTTTTTTTATTTATCATTTGCATGTTGAATCTGTTCCTTTTTGTATCTTTTTATTTATCATTTGCATGTTGAGCTGTTCCTTTTTGTATCTTTTATTTATCATTTGCATGTTGAACTGTTCCTTTTTGTATCTTTTTTATTTATCATTTGCATGTTGAACTGTTCATTTTTGTATCTTTTTATTTATCATTTGCATGTTGAACTGTTCTTTTTGTATCTTTTATTTATCATTTGCATGTTGAACTGTTCCTTTTTGTATCTTTTATTTATCATTTGCATGTTGAACTGTTCCTTTTGTATTTTTTATTTATCATTTGCATGTTGAGCTGTTCCTTTTGTATCTTTTTTTTATCATTTGCATGTTGAGCTGTCCTTTTGTATCTTTTTATTTATCATTTCATGTTGAGCGTTCTTGTATCCATTTAGGCCTTTTTGTATCTTTTGATTACCTGTATGTTCCTTTTGTATCGTATTGTTGAACTGTTCTTTTTATTTATCATTTGCATGTTGAACTGTTCTTTTTGTATCTTTTATTTATTCATTTTGTATGTTGATGTTCGTTTTTGTATTTTTTATTTATCATTTGCATGTTGAACTGTTTTGTATCTTTTTATTTTTTGTATCTGTTTTTTTATTTTTATTTTATTTGCATGTTGAACTGTTCTTTTTTGTACATCTTTTATTTATTATTTGCATGTTGAACTGTTCCTTTTTTGTATCTTTTTATTTATCATTTGCATGTTGAACTGTTCCTTTTTGTATCTTTTTATTTATCATTTTGTATGTTGAACTGTTCTTTTTTGTATCTTTTATTTATCATTTCCATGTTGGAATGTTCTTTTTGTATCTTTTATTTATCATTTGCATGTTGAACTGTTCTTTTTGTATTTTTATTTATCATTTTATTTGATTTCCTTTTGCATTTTATTTTATCATTTTTTTGTTCTTTATGTATCTTTTTATTTATCATTTGCATGTTGAACTGTTTCCTTTTTATCTTTTATTTATCTTTTTGCAGTTGACTGTTTAGTTTTTTCTTTTATTTTTCCATTTGCCTTCTGTAATAGTTCATTTTGTATCTTTTTTGTGTTTGCATATTAATTTCCTTTCATATCTCATATTGTTAATTTTATGGCTTTCATTTCAATGGTTCCTTTTAGGATTTCTAATTCTCTCAGAATATTTTGTATGTTTATTTATGAAGACACATTCTGTCATTTTACCTCTTTCTTTTTATTTATTTATTGAATTCATTTTCTTGTTCATGAGCAAGTATTTGCTTAAATTTATCAAACACATGTTACAGATATTCCTTTTATCAAACAGTAATTTACAACAGATTCCTTTCTTGACTTTTATTGGGCTTCTTTATTTATCATTTAATGTTGGCTTTATTGACGGTTATCTTTTATTTGATTGCATTTGAACTTTATTCTTTTGCTTTTATTTGGGTTTTGCATATTGTTTATTCTTTTTGGACGAAAACTTTTACCCTACGAAAATTCTTTTCCGGGTTTATTTGTCATTTGCCAGAGTTTTTTTGCAGCTGCAAACAGTCATTTGCCCGGTAGCTTTATTTCTTTTTTGTATTTAACAGCATCATTTCACGAGAAATTATTTCTTTTGGACGAGTTTATCATTTGGGTTCTTTATGTATCTTTGCATTTATCATTTGCATGACGAAACTGTTTCGTCAGAGGAGTTTATCATTTGCAGCTTGAACTGTTCCTTTTGTCTTTTATTTATCCCCATGTTAAAACTATTTCTTGGCACAAGGCCTTCTGAGTTTATATTGGGTCTGTTTCCTTTATGTATCTTTTATTTCGATTTTGCATGTTAAACCTATTCCTTTGAACGAATTTTACATGTTCGCTGTTCCTTCGTATGGGTTTATCATTTGCATATTGGCTATTTAGACAGTATCTTTTATTTATCTGGGCCTTCTCTCCTCCTTTTTGTATCTTTAAACTTATATAGCAGAGGGATGAGTTTATTTGTCATTTTACCGTAGCTTTATTTCTTAAGTATAGGTTATAGATATTTTAATACAAACTTACATAAAATTATCTTTATTTATCATTTGCATAAAGAACGTTGGTTTTTGTGTCTGAAATTTAAAAGGACTGAAAAGTAAACTTTGAGGCTTTTATTTATATTTGCATTTTGCCTGGAGCTTCCTTTATGGCACATTTTTTATAATTTGCATATCAACTGTTCCTTTTATACTTTTGTTTACCCCAAAGGAAAACTTCCTTTTGTATCTTTATTATCATTTACATGTTATTTATGAAGGCGAAGATTTAAAAATTTTTTAGTTCAAATTATGTCTTTATTTAGATTGACAAGACGGTACAAATTTTGAACTTTTATTGATAATTGCAACAAAGATTTGGATCTTTTATTTATCATTTTAAACATTTATTTATTTTGTAACTTATTTTCATTGACTAGAACAGCCTTTCAATTTATTTATCATTTTACACTATTCCTACCCAGTATTTTGACAAAAAGTTCAAATGTTGATTGTATTTAATATTGATGATGTTTAGTGTTATTTTGTTCTTTTTATTTTAGTTTTTTTTATTTGCAAAACCAATCGATGAAATTTGTATTTCCCAGGTGTTGGGATGAAAAAACAATGAAAATTTGTCCCTGTTTATATCTTTAACTTTTATTTAATTTGAATTTAATTTATCTTTTATTTGCTTGAGAATGGTAAACAATTTTTTTAAAGAAATTTTCTTTTCAGTTTTTTTTGTTTTGTTTTTTTAACGATAAAGAATAAATTTTAGTGATTTCTTTTTGTATCTCAACATGTAACTGTTACTTTTTTTTGTGAATATTTTTATTGAGCTAATTTCCTTTTTTCAAAAATGTTTTATTTTAATTTGCCTAAGTTCTCGCAAAAGATTTAAATTGAATCAGAAGCCTCTTTTTATTGTATATATACATATATATATTTTTGTTATATATACAAAATTTATATCAAGAAAGTATATTGCATTTTACGAACATACATTTGTTATTTTAATTATTAAACTTTTTTTTTATGTATATATGTGTAAGACGAGTTAGTCAATCTTTTATTTTTCATTGCACATTATAGAAGATTAACCAATCAGAAGTATCTTTTTATTTATCATCCGTCGTGTATAAAACGGTTATTTTTTTTTTCCCTGGATTGACCAGAGCCAACTTGTTAGACTTTGTTCTTTTGTGTCTGGAAGAACTACGTTTGCATACTTGATGCGATATCCATCGAACCTGAAATCATTTTATATTCCGAAACTCACCAACATTTGATTCTTTTATTACACGATCGTTTGCATGTTGTAACAGTAACTGCATTTGTATTTTGAGTTATTGTCCTTTTATTTATCATTTGACAGTTGAATTACAACAGCTTTTGTAATATTTAATTTGACAATGATTTGAATTATATTAAAATATATCTAATTTTGTATCTTTTTATTTATCATTTTACATGTTGAAAAAAATTTCCTATATAAAATCTTTTGTTTTGACAAAAGATCACATACTTAATGTATCTGCTTAAAGCTTTTATTCACGAGGTCATTTTTATGTTGAACATTTATTTCTTTTAAATTTAATAGGCCATTTTATCCAGAATAAGAGCCTTTTTTTGACATTATGACAGATTATATCCTTTCTTTTTGTATCTTTTATTTATCAGAGCATTCATATATTTCCTTTTGCTGTTCTGTTCTAAGACTTGGAGAAGAGTCGAATTTCACAATATTTTAAGAATTTGTGTTCATTTTTTAATCGCTTTTTGTTTCATTCAACATTAAAAAACAGGAATCGCCCAAACAACAAAAAATTTATCGTATATATATATTAAAGACATATTTTTATGTTTAACGTTCCTCCTTTTATAGATACGAGTATTTCAGCAGTCGTCCCATTTGAAGATGACGTCATTAAATAACATTTACTGGCCTGAATACCCACACAGAATTTTCATAAAAAATATTCGGCGACCCGCAGGAACAGACGGTATGGGTGTTTTTAGTTTCGGTATTAGTCCATAACCTACCACTGCAATGGAGCGAAGTAGGCAAGGATAGAGTTAATTTAGATGCATTTTTAATTTCAACTGGTTTCACTTTTTTACTTTTCTATGTAGCTTTTTTTTGTATTGTATCTTAAAAAGAACTTTAAGGAGAAAATCTTCTCGTTAAATAAATTTTACGGATTCTTTGTTTTTTTTTTTTATTTGAAAAGAAAATATATATATATATATATATATATATATATTTATTATCAGCATGTTAAGATGACAGAAAGTATTTATCAATTACAATGGAATTTTATTACTTTATGCTGATTTAAACAGTAGATTTATCTGGTATAACTAGATTTGTCTTTAGGCAATCCATTGGATAGAAACAACACTGTATTTAAATTTTCATTTGCATATGGAAGCTGAAGTTGTATATAGTTTATATATGATTTGCATATGACTATTCTTTTTGGTCTTTGTATTCGAATGTTTAATATTATATTTCTTATTTGTATAAATATTTATCATTTGCATGTTTGTCATTCTTTGATATCTTTTGTTAGCTCATTTCATGTTAAACATTTCCAGAAAATATCTTTTCGAGTCCACATTATCGTATATTATACTGGTTTTCTATTCCTTTTAAAAATTTTTATTTATCATTTGCATATTCACTGGTATCTTTTTTAATATTTTTTTCATTTATATTTGCATTTTATTCGTTCTAGTTTTGGCCAACATATTTATATCAGATTTTTGGTTTGCATGTTATTTGGTCTCAGGAATATTTAGATTCTGTTGAATATCTTGATGTTCGAATTCGGTCGCATATATATTTATATTTAGTCTTTTATTTATATTTGTATGTTAACTGTCTTTTAACCATTGATATTTAGATTTTTTATATTTCCATACATTAGACTATTTTTATTTATCACAAGATCGGTTTGCATAGATACTCGATTCTCGCCGATCGATTTAGGAGGTTATTTATTGATATGTTGAATTGAGTTCCGTTTTTGACGATAGATTAGATTTAGAATCTGCGAAACTTAGTCTCTCTTAACGTATATTTACTATACATTTGATATTCAGTGGTCTCTTATTCTATCTTTTATATCTTTTATTTATATTTGCACATTATTTGCTTGCAAAATCATCCTTTTGTATCTTTTATTCGAATTATTTCGAGAGCATAAATAGTCATCCACAGACTTTTATTTTTATCACAGCGGTCATCTTATTTGACTGATTTTCTTTTGTTATGTCCTATATATATTTATATATATATATATATAATATATATATTTATATATATTTTGTTGTTAACCGGTTTTATAGATTTAAATATTTCTAAGTAAAATCTCTACTATTTTCATAAATGCATTTACTGGCCTTAGATGAATGTTTTGCATGTTAATCTCATAGAAACTATTCCTTTTATATTTAGGAATTTAACCCATTTACATGGAACCGTCATTTAGCCTGACGTACTTTCTTTATATTTTTATTTACAGATGTTAAACTATTCTCTTTTGATTTAGATATTAGAGTTCATTTGCATGCAGGAAATCCTTTTGTTTAGATTTATTTTTATTTGCATGTTAATTATTTGCATATTTAGAACTATTCTCCTCTGAATCTTTATATTTGTCATTTGCATGTTAACCGGTACGGATTTTATATATTTATTTATTTCTTTTATGAAACTTAGATTTATATTATTTATTATTTTAGAATATACTTTTTGTCCATCTTTTATTTATCATTTTGCATATTGAACTCTTCTTTTTTATTTTTTATTTATTTTACATGTTAACTAACTCTTTTGTATCTTTTATTTAACCTTATATTGCAATTTAGCTGATTCTCTTTATATATTTTTTATTTCTCATTTGCATGATTTTTTCTCTTTTAAATTTATTTATAACTTTTTTATATTTTTGAATTTTTTCTCTTCTTTTTTATCTTTTTATTTGTCATTTGCATGTTAACATCTTATATGTATCTTTTATTTATCATTTAACTGTTAACAGTGGAATCTTTATTTATCATTTGCATTTGATTGGGGTATCTATGTTTTATTATTTATTTATATTGGACTATTGTTCTCTATTTGTATTTATTTTTTACAACGTTTCAGCATTTATCATTTCTATTTCTTCCTTTCTTTTATTTTTTTACATGTTAAACTGAACCTTTTATATTTTTATTTATCATTTACAGTTCCTTTTGTATCTTTAATGGATAATTTACATGTTATTTATTCTATTTCCTGTTAATTGGTCATTTGAATTTTCCACTGCCTTATTATGTAACTTTTATTTATCATTTTGCATGTTCAACTGTTCCTTTTTTATATCATTTATATATCATTTGCATGTTATATATATGTTATATATATATTATATATATTTGTAACATATATTTATATATATATATTCCTTTTTATTTTTATTTATAGATAGATAGATTAATACATTAGACTTTTATTTATATTTGCATGTTAGCTTTATTCCTTTTACCTTCTTTATTTATCATTTTACATTTATTCTTTTTTGTATCTTTTATTTGTCATTTGCATGTTAGCTGTTCCTTATATCTTATCATTTGCATGTTGAGCTTTGTTCCTTTTGTATCTACTTTATATTTACACCTTTGTTTTTCTTTTATATACTATTTATCATTTTACATGTTGAACTGTTCTTTTATCTTTTAGATTTTATACTGCTTCTTTTTAGATTTATTTATCATTTGTTAACTGGTCTTCTATTTCTTTTTGCCTCTTTTATTTGTCATTTGCATGTTGTTAACTGTTCTTTTTGTATTTTTATTTAGATTTACTTATATTTGCATGTTAACTGGTGTCTGCTAGATTTATATTTAGATTTATTTATATTTGCATGTTTTATTTTAGATTTGCATTTAGATTTATTCCTTTTACAATTGGTCTCCTTTATCATTTATATTTAGATTTATTTATATTTCCTTTGTTAATTTATTTATATTAGATTTTATTTATTTATTTATATTTCTTTTTTATTCTTTAGATTTATATTTACATATTTAAATTTGCATTTAACTGGTTCTGGCTTTTATTTTATTTAGATTTATTTATTTTGTATGTTAATTCGGTCATTTACATATTAGATTTATTTTTTATCTTTATTTATATTTGCATATTTAATTGGTTTCTTTTGTATTTATATTTATATTTATTTATTCTTTGTATCTTTTATTGTCTTTGCTTAGATTTATTCTTTTGGGGTCTTTTATTTATATATTTGCATATTAACTGTTCTTTTGTATCTTTTTTATTTAGATTTACATTTATATTTCCTTTATATCGGTCTTCAAGGCTTAGATTTATATTAGATTTATTTATATTTGTATCTTTTATTTGTCATTTTTATATTTGATTTATTTCCTTGCATGTTAATCTTTTTATTTTATTTAGATTTTTTATTTTAATGTTAGTTTCCTTTGATTTATCTTTTATTTATCATTTGCATGTTAACTGTTCCTTTTGTATCTTTTTATTTATCATTTGCATGTTAACTTTTTTTATATCTTATTTATATTTGCATGTTAACTGTTCCTTTAGATTTATATTTAGATTTATTTATCATTTGCATGTTAATGGTCTATT
Source organism: Acanthosepion pharaonis (assembly GCA_903632075.3). Taxonomy (NCBI): domain Eukaryota; kingdom Metazoa; phylum Mollusca; class Cephalopoda; order Sepiida; family Sepiidae; genus Acanthosepion; species Acanthosepion pharaonis. The sequence continues at coordinate 91,393 of CAHIKZ030001978.1, forward strand.
TGGGATTTTTAGATTTATATTTTTTTATTTATCATTGATTTTATTAGACTTTTGTATCTCTATTTAGATTTATATTTAGATTTATTTATATTTGTATGTTTTATTGGTGCTTAGATTTATATTTGATTTATTTATATTTAACTGGTCTCTACTTTTATATTTTTTTATTTATTTTACATGTTAACTGGTCTTTCCTTTTTGTATCTTTTAGATTTATTATATTTGCATGTTAATGGGTCTCCTTAGATTTATATTTAGATTTATTTATATTTGCATGTTAACTTTGGTCTCATTTAGATTTATATTTAGATTTATTTATATTTGCATGTTAACTGGTCTTATGATTTATATTTAGATTTATTTATATTTGCATGTTAACTGTCTTGCTTAGATTTATATTTTGATTTATTTATATTTGCATGTTTGGTTATTATTTAGATTTTATTTAGATTTATTTATATTTGCATGTTAACTGGTCTTTCTTAGGATTTATATTTATTTATTTATATTTGCATGTTAATGGTCTCTCTGCTTAGATTTCTAGGATTTATTTATATTTGCATGTTAACTGTCTCTTTTAGATTTCCATTTAGATTTATTTTATATTTGCATGTTAACTTGTCTCTACTTAGGATTTATATTTAGATTATTTATATTTGCATGTTAATTGGTATTCTGCTTAGATTTATATTTAGATTTCCTATTTATATTTGCATGTTAACTGGTCTCTACTTAGATTTATATTTATCATTTATATTTTTTAACTGGTCTTCTTTTAGATTTATATTTAGATTTATTTATATTTGTATGTTAACTGTCTGTTTAGATTTATATTGATTTATTTATATTTTATGTTAATTTATTTATTTAGATTTATTTATATTTGCATGTTAACAAGTTTCAGATTTATATTTAGTACTTAGATTTTTTATTTATATTTGCATGTTAATTGGTCTCTACTTTTTAGATTTTATTTAGATTTATTTTATTTTGCATGTTAAGCAGTTTCCTTTTAGATTTTCTTTTGGGATTTATTCATATTTGTCTCTTACATTTGTTAACTGGTCTTCTTTTTATATTTAGATTTATTTATATTTGCATGTTAATTTCACTTAGGATTTGTTAACTGTCTCTGCTTTTTATATTTAGATTTATTTATCATTTGCATGTTATATTCCTATTTTTAGATTTATATTTTAGATTTATTTAGTTTGCATGTTATGGTCTCTTTTAGATTTATATTTAGATTTATTTATATTTTTGTTAACTGTGTTATCATTAGATTTATATTTTTTCTTTTATTTATCATTTGCATGTTAATCTTTATTTCTTTTTATATTTAGATTTTTGTATATTTGCATGTTAACTGGTTCTCTTTTTAGATTTCTTTTATTTATTATTTTTATGTTTGCTATAAAATTTTTTATTTATTTGATTTGTTAACTGGTCGTCTACTAATTTTTTATATTTAGATTAACATTTGCATGTTTTTGTTTTCTTTTAGATTTATTTATTGATCGATATAGATTTAAATTTAGATTATTCTTTACAAGTTAACCTAGTTAGAATTTATATTTGATTTATTTCTTTTGCATCTTTTATTTCAGATTTTATTTGCATTTATTTATATTGATTGTTAATTCTCTTTGATTTTTATCATTTATTTAGGACACATGTTAATTTCTGCTTTTTATATTTTTTATTTATCATTTGCATACGCTATTCTTTTTTGTAGATTTATATTTAGTTTATGCATATTTGCATGTTAACTTTTTGTCTCTTTAGATTTATCATAAAGATTTTAAAGCCTTTTTGTGGTCTTTTATTTATCATTTGCATTTATAAATTCTTTTGCATGTTACACAGGATCATTTGCATTTAGGTTTAGATCTTTTGTATACTGTTTTTTTAACTGGTGTTTTAAACTTTATTTATTCTTTTTGTAAAACTATTTCTTTACATCATTATATTGATTTATTTATATTTGCATTTAATGGACTTATTCCATTTAGATTTATATTTATCATTTACATGTTGACGATAAAAACGAGTTAATGATGTTTTTATTTATATTTAGATTTATTTATATTTGCATGTTTGCTTTGAGGTGTCTTAAATTTATATTTTTTATTTATCAACGACATGTTAAGAATTCTTTTATCTTAGATTTATATTTTGCTGAATTTGCATTTAACTGGTCTCTACTTAGAGGAATAGATTTATTTATCATTTAAATTGAACTTCCATTCTTTTAGATTATTCTTTTGCATGTTAAACTATTATAGACGTTTGGTATTTAGATTTATTTGACATATCTGGTTCTTCTGGTTTCCTTTTTAGATTTATTTGTCATTTTTACCGTTAACTGGGTCTTCCTTTTTAGGATTTATATATTTAGATTTTATTATATTTGCATGTTAACTGTCTCTACTTTAGATTTATATTTAGATTTATTTATATTTGCATGTTTTTTGGTCATTCTCTGTTAGATTTTATTTAAATATTTTTATTTGTCATTTAACTGGTCTCTCTACTTTTAGATTTTATATTTAGATTTATTTATATTTGTATTAAAGCTGTTTGTTACTTTAGATTTATATTTGGGATTTATTTATATTTGCATGTTAATTCTAGTTTAGATTTATATTTATTTATTTATATTTGCATGTTAACTGTCTGTACTTAGATTTATATTTAGATTTATTTATATTTGCATGTTAACTGGTCTCTCTACTTAGATTTATATATTAGATTTATTTATATTTGCACTTAGATTTATATTTAGACTATTTATTGCATTAACTGGTCTCTCTGCTTAGATTTATATTTAGATTTATTTATATTTGCATTTATGGTCCTCTCTATTTAGATTTATATTTAGATTTATTTATATTTGCATGTTAACTGGTCTTCTTTTAGATTCTATTTAGATATTTATATTGGATTTACTTATTTTGCATAGATTTATTTATGCAGTTAATCTCTCTGCTTAAATTTATATTTAAATTTATTTATATTTGCATATTAACTGGTCTCTCTTTAGATTTATATTTGAATTTATTTATATTTGCATGTTAACGGATTTATTTATATTTCTCTCTACTTAGATTTATATTTAGGATTTATTTATATTTGCATGTTAACCATTCTCTACTTGGTAGATTTATATTTAGATTTATTTATATTTGCATGTTAACTGGTCTCTGACTTGCCAATTTATATTTACATTTATTTATATTTGCATGTTAACAGTCTCTACTTAGATTTATATTGGGTTATTTATTTATATTTGCATGTTGAACTGTCTCTCTTAGATTTATATTTAGATTTATTTATATTTGCATGTTAACTGGTCTCCTTGAAATTTTATTTAGAATTTATTTATATTTGCATGTTAACTGGTCTCTAGGATTAGATTTATATGGGAATTTATTTATATTTGCATGTTAACTGGTCTCCTTGATTTATATTTATATTTATATTTGTTAATTTATTAGATTTCTATCCTTATATTTTGTTAACTGTCTATTAGATTTATATTTAGATTTATTTATATTTCGCCGTTAACTGGTCTCTACTTAGATTTATATTTAGATTTTATTTATTTGCATGTTAACTCGGTTCTCTTAGATTTATATTTAGATTTATTTATATTAGGCCTAGATTTATATTTAGTCTTTCTATTTGCAATTTATATTTAGATTTATATTATTTATTTATATTGCATGTTAACTTTGTCTCTTTAGATTTATATTTAGATTTATTTATATTTGCATGTTAACTGAATGACAAAGATTTATATTTATTTATTTATAGCATTTAATTCTCTACTAGAGAAATATATTTTTATTTATATTTGCATGTTTGTCTCTTCTTTTTATATTTAGATTTATTTATATTTGCATGTTAACTGGTCTCTCTCCTTAGATTTATATTTAGATTTATTTATTTGCATGTTTGGTCTCTCTACTTAGATTTATATTTAGATTTATTTGCATGTTATTCTTTTTGATTATTTAACTTTTGTCTCTCTTAGATTTATATTTGCATTTATTTTAGATTTCCTTATTTATCTTTTATTTAGATTTATTTGCATGTTAACTGGTCTTTCTTAGATATTTATATTTAGATTTATTTATATTTGCATATTATCTTTTATGAACTGAGATTTTATTTAGATTTATTTATATTTGCATGTTAACTTGTCTCTCTAGAGAAAATTTATATTTAGATAGATTTATATTTGCATGTTACCAATTCTCCTCTTTTAGATTTATATTTAAATTTATTTATTTTTTTCTCACTTGTTATTTATATTTGCATGTTCTCTATTCCTTTAGATTTATATTTAGATTTATTTATATTTGCACGTTAATGGGTGTCTTGCTTAGATTTATATTTTTGCATTAATTCCTTTTTGCATGTTAATTGGTCTCTAAAGATTTACATTTTCTTTTTATTTATATTTGCATATTAACTGGTCTTCACAAATTTATTAGATTTATTTTATATTTGCATGTTAACTGGTTTCTCTTATTTATAGCATATTTATTTATATTTGCTTTAACTGGTCTCTAATCATATTTTATATTTAGATTTTAGCCTATTTGCATGTTAACTGGTCTTTCTACTTATGATTTATATTTGGAGATTTATTTATCAAACATGTTTGGTCTTCTGCTTAGTGAATTTAGAATTTATTTATATTTGCATTTAACTTCTCTCTGCTTTAAATAGAATTTATTTATATTTACATGTGATTAGATTTATATTTAAATTTATTTATATTTGCATGTTAACTGGTCTCTGTCGGATTTAAAGACGATTTATTTATATTTGCATGTTAACTGGTCTCTGCTTTTTATATTTTGATTTATTTATATTTGCATGTTAACTGGTCTCCTTTAGATTTATACCAATTTATTTATATTTGCAAAATAACTGGTTTGTCTTAGATTTATATTTAGAGCGACATGTTTGGTCTCTCTACTTAGATTTATATGGCATTTATTTATATTTGACTTGTTAACGGCAGTCTCTCTGTAGATTTATATTTAGATTTATTTTTATATTTGCATGTTAATCATATGACTGAATTTTTAGATTTATTTTTAGATTTATTTATATTTGCATAATTTGTTGATTCTTCATGGCCTTAGATTTATTTATAGACCATCGGTTTATTCTTTTTTTCCATATTTATATTTGCATGTTCTCTCTACTTAGATTTATATTTAGATTTATTTATATTTGCATGTTAACTGGTCTCAACTGCTTAGATTTATATTTAGATTTATTTATATTTGCATGTTTAACTTTGATTTATATTTTTTTATTTATATTTGATGTTAACTGGTTCTACTTAGATTTATTTAGATTTATTTATTTGCATCTTAATGTGGTCATTGCTTAGATTTTATTGTTATTTATATATTTGTATCAAGCATTTATAGCCGATATTCTGTAAAACTTTATTACAATAATTACAGGAGGATCAGGAACATTTCTTTTTATTAGCAGAATTTTATTTTATTCATTTTCTGTGATGAAGGTAGATTTCTTAGATTTATATTTAGATTTATTTATATTTGCATGTTAACTGGAATTAGCTTAGATTTATATTGGAATTTATTTATATTTGCATGTTAACTGGTCTCTCTGCTTAGATTTATATTTAGTTTTATTTATATTTGCATGTTAACTGGTTGATCTTAGATTTTATTTAGATTTATTTATATTTGCATATTAACTTTATTCTACTTAGATTTATTTAGATTTATTTATATTTGCATGTTAACTTGGTCTCTCTCTTAGAATTTATATTTAGATTTATTTATTTGCATGTTAACTGGTCTCTGCTTAGATTTATATTTAGATTTTATTTATATTTCATGTTTTGGTCTCACCTAGAATTTATATTTAGATTTATTTATATTTGCATATTAATTGTCTCTCTCTCTTAGATTTATATTTAGATTTATTTTATATATGTTAACTGGTCTTCTGCTTAGATTTATATTTTTTATTTATATTTCCATATTAATTTTCTTCTACTTAGATTTATATTTAGATTTATTTATATTGGCATGTTAGGCTCATTCTACTAGATTTATATTTAGATTTATTTATATTTGCATGTTAACTGGTCTCTACTTAGATTTATATTTAGATTTATTTATATTTGCATGTTAACTGGTCTTTCTTAGATTTATATTTAGATTTATTTATATTTGCATGTTAAGATTTATTTGGTCTTCCTTTTTATATTTAGATTTATTTATATTTTGCATGTTAAAGTCTCTTAGATTTATATTTAGATTTTATTTATATTTGCATGTTAACTATTTAGATTTATATTTTATTTATTTATTTGCATGTTAACTGAATTTTTTAGATTTATATTTAGATTTATTTATATTTGCATGTTAACAGTTTCTCTTTAGATTTATATTTAGATTTATTTATATTTGCATGTTAACTGGTCTCTCTACTTAGATTTATATTTAGATTTATTTATATTTGCATGTTAACTGGTCTCTGCTTAGATTTATATTTAGATTTATTTATTTCAAGTTACCTCGTATTTCAAAGGAACATTTATTTCATAAATTTTTATATACAAATCTAGAATACACATATATATATATTATATATATATATATATATATATATATATATATATTAATGAATTTATTTTGATTTTCTGGAGGCTTTTTATATTTATTTTATTCAACAAACACTTGTATGAAATGTATGTTTGTCGCTTGACGGTGTTTATTTTATTTTGCAAATTGTTTTATTATTTATTTATTTCAATGATTCATGACTATTAGCATTTATAAACTTTACGTATATTATTTACACTATTCGGACCGTTTATTTATTCCTATTGCCATATTCAAGGGTTTCGGCTTTCGGAAGATGATTATTTTAAAAAAAAATTTATATTTAGATTTATTTAAATTTTCATGTTAACTATTTCTCTCTACTTAGGTATTTCATTTCAGTTATTTATATTAACTCAATAACTTTTTGTCCATTTATTTTATTTTAATTTTTATTTATATTTGCATGTTATTTCACTGAATGCTTAGATTTATATTTAGATTTACTTATATTTGCATCTTAACAACTCTGCTTAGATTTATGTATATTTTTTTCGGTACTTATAAATTTAATTTCTTTATAGGTATTTTATTGCTTAGATTTATATTTAGATTTATTTTATTTATTGTTTTTCTCTAGCTTAGATTTATATTCCGTATATTTCTAACCGGTCTCTTACTTAATGTATTCATTTTCATTTAACTGGGGTCTCTACTGAGATTTTTTTAGATTTATTTATATGCGATTTTTATTAATTTTTAGATTTATTTTATTTATGTTTTTAGGATATTTGTATTATATTTATCATTTGCATGTTAACCGGTCTCTATTTTATATTTATATTTTATTTATTTATATTTTTATATTTATATTTATTTATGCATGTTAACTGGTCTCTACTTAGATTTATATTTAGATTTATTTATATTTGCATATTAACTGGTCTCTTACTTAGTTTTATATTTATATTTATTTATATTTTGCATGGGATTGCATGTCTCTCTACTTAGATTTATATTTAGATTTATTTATATTTGCATGTTAACTGGTCTCTAATTTTAGAAATATTTGATTTATTTATATTTGCATGTTAACTGGTCTCTACTTACATTTATATTTAGATTTATTTATATTTGCATTTAACATTGTCTCTCTACTTAGATTTATATTTGATTTATTTATATTTGCATGTTAACTGGTCTCTCTTTAGATTTATATTTAGAATTTATTTATATACACATGTTATTTAGTCTCTCTACTTAGATTTATATTTAGATTTATTTATATTTGCATGTTAACTGGTCTCTACTTATTTATATTTAATTGTTATATTTGCATATTTAGATTTATATTGGGTAATATTTGAAGTTGACTGGTCTCTCTACTTAGATTATATTTAGATTATTTATATTTGCATGTTAACTGGTCTCTCTGGAGATTTATATTTAGATTTGAATATTTGCATGTTCATGGTCTCTCTTAAAAGCATTGATTTATTGAATTTTGCATGTTAATTGGTCTCAAAAAGTTTAGATTTATATTTAGATTTATTTATATTTTTATGGAACAAAACTTGGAGAGTTGATTTATATTTAAATTTATTATATTTGCATGTTAACTGGTCTCATGATTTATATTTAGATTTATTTATATTGCAGTAAACTGGTCTCTACTTAGATTTATATTTAAATTTTATATTTAATTAACTGGTCTCTCTACTTAGATTTTATATTTAAATTTATTTTATATTTGCATGTTAACGTTCAAAAAATTTAGATGAATATTTGGATTTATTTATATTTGCATGTTAACTGGTCTCTTCTTAGATTTTATATTTAGATTTGTTTATATTTGCGTATGTTAACTGGTCTAACTTAGATTTATATTTAGATTTATTTATATTTGCATATCTAACGTTTCTCTTAGATTTATATTTGGATTTATTTTATATTTGCACATAACATTCTCTACTTGATTTATATTTAGATTATTTATCATTTGCATCGGAACTGGGCTGAGATTTATATTTATATTTATTTATATTTTAATGTTTCTCTTTTAGATTTATATTTATATTTATTTATTAACATGTTAACTGGTCTCAAGGTTTAGATTTATATTTAGATTTATTTATATTTGCATGTTAACTTCTCTACTTAGATTTATCTTAGATTTATTTATATTTGCATGTTTGGTCTCTGTTAGATTTATATTTAGATTTAATTTAATTTATTCAGTCTCTTTGCATGTTAACCTAGTCTCTCTTAGATTTATATTTAGATTTATTTATATTTGCATAAAGAAGAATTTATATTTTGTATTTATTTATATTTGCATGTTAGTTGGTCTCTCTTGCGAAGATTTATATTTAGATTTAAAGTATTTGCATGTTAACTGGTCTAGCCTAAGGATTTATAAGGAGATTGTTTTATATTTGCATTTTACTTGGTCTCTCTGCTTAGATTTAGTAATTTGTTTTATTTGCATGTTAACTGGTCTCTCTACTTAGATTTATTTATTTATTTGAGTTTGCATGTTAACTGGTCTCTTTTTGCGATTTGCTATTTAATTTGGATTTATATTTGCATGTTAACTGGTCTCTGCTTTGAATTTTATAATTTATTTTATATTTGCATGTTAACTGGTCTCTGTTTAGATTTATATTTAATTAATTTATACGGACATGTTAACTGGTCTCTCTGCTTAGCCCAGAGGTTAACTGGTCTCTCTGCTTGAAGCAACATGCTGATTTATTTATATTTTGCATGGAAATTTGTCTCTCTTAGATTTATATTTTAGATTTATTTATATTTGAATGTTAACTGGTCCAGTCTGGGGAATTTAATTTAGATTTGTTTTATATTGCATGTTAAATGGTCTAAAACAAAGATTTATATTTAGATTTGTTATTTGCATGTTAACTTGTCTATACCTATTTAGGTTATTTATATTTGGAAAAAAGAGTCTCTCTACTTAGATTTATAAAGGGATTATTGAATTTGAATGTTAACTGGTCTCTCTAATTTAGATTTATATTTTAGATTTATTTATATTTTGGATGTTAACTGGTGAATGGATTAGGTTTATATTTAGATTTTATTTATATTTTTATGGTCTCTCTGAATTTGTCTTGAATTTATTTATTAACATGTTAACTGGATACTTAATTTATTAAAGATTTATTTATATTTGCATTTTAACTGTGGTCTCTAGAAGGTATTTATATATTTTGATTTTATTTATTTGCATATTAACTGGTCTCTGCTTACGGGATATTTAGATTTATTTTACATTTGCATGTTAACTGGGCACTATTTACGATTTGAAATGTTGCATGTTAACTGGTCTCTCAATGTATATTTAGATTATTTTGCAACGTTGCATATTTAGTATGTCTAAGATTTATAATTTATTATATTTCATAGTTAACTAGTCTCTGCTTGAATTTATAATTTATTTAATTTGCGAAAGGTCTCTGCTTGGATTATATTTGAATTTATATAAGCATGTTAACATGGTCTCTCTTGGGAGATTTATATTTAGATTTATTTTAAATTTTTAAGAAATTAACTGGTCTCTGTTTTTGGACAATGATTTATATATTAGATTTATTTATATTTGCATGTTAACGGTCTCCACAAAGATTTATATTTAGATTTATTTATATTTGTATTTAATTGGTCAATTTAGATTTATATTTAGATTTATTTATATTTGCATGTTAATTGGTCTGATTCTAGATTTATACAGACAGATTTATATTTAGATTTCGGTCTCTTTAGATTTATATTTGATTGTATTTATATTTGCATGTTAACACACAAACTTAGATTTATATTTAGACACATTTACACACACACACACACACACACTAATTTTTTATATTTAGATTTATATTTATATTGCATGTATAGTTAGATTTATATTTATTTATATTTGTTTGTTAACTGTGTCTGTACTAGATTTATATTTAATTTATTTATGTTATGTTAACTATATATATTTAGATTTATTTATATATGCATGTTAACTCGGTCTCTCTACTTTTATTTATTTTTTATTTATATATATTATGTTATATATTTATATATATTTAATTATTTATATTTGGCGGTGCTTAGATTTATATTTAGATTTATTTATATTTAGATGTTAACATATTTTCCTTAGATTTATATTTAGATTGTTTTTTTGCATGTTAATCTTGGTCAGACAATTTGATTGATTTTTTTAATCGGAATTGGGTTTATTTATATTTGCATGTTACTGGTCTCTATTATGATGTCATTTAGATTTATTTATATTTGTATGTTAATGGTTCGCTTAGATTTATATTTAGATTTATTTACATTTGCATGTTAACCTGTCGTCCGCTTAGATTTATATTTAGATTATTTAAACATAACTGGACTGTTGATTTATATTTAGATTTATTTATCTTGCATGTTGATAAGTCTTCATAGATTTATATTTAGATTTATTTGTATGAATCAATCTAAATTTATTTCAGATTTATTTATATTTGCATGTTAATGTCTCTGGATAGATTTATATTTAGATTTATTTATATTTGCATGTTAACTGGTCTCTCTCTACTTAGATTTATATTTAGGGTTTATTTATATTTGCATGTTAAATTGGTCTCTCTACTTTTATTTATATTTAGATTTATATATTTGCATGTTAACTGGTCTCTCTTAGATTTATATTTAGATTTATTTATATTTGCATATTAACTGGTCTCTCTACTTAGATTTATATTTAGATTTATTTATATTTGCATGTTAACACTAAACCATTCTTATTTATATTTAGATTTATTTATATTTGCATGTTAACTGGTCTCTTTTAAATTTATATTTAGATTTATTTATATTTGCATTTTAACTGGTCTCTACTTAGATTTATATTTAGATTTATTATATTTGCATGTTAACTGGTCTCTCTTTAGATTTTATTTAGCAAATTTATTTGCATGTTAACTGGTCTCTCTAAAAAATAATATTTAGATTTATTTATATTTGCATATTAATGGTCTCTTTCTAGATTTATATTTAATTTAATATTTATTTACTGGTCTCTTGCTTATTTATATTTGCATGTTAACTGGTCTCTCTTAGATTTATATTTAAATTTATTTATATTTGCATGTTAACTGGTCTCTCTATTTAGATTTATTTATTTAATTTATTTATATTTGATTTATTTATATGTTAACTGGTCTCTCTACCAAATTTATATTTAGATTTATTTATATTTGCATGTTAACTGGTCTCTCTGCTTAGATTTATATTTAGATTTATTTATATTTGCATATTAACTGGTCTCTCTGCTTAGATTTATATTTGGATTATTTATATTTGCATGTTAAATGGTCTCTCTACTTAGATTTTATTTAGATTTCATTTATATTTGCATGTTAACTGGTCTCTCTTCTTAGAATTTATATTTAGATTTATTTATATTTGCATGTTAACTGGTCTCGAAAACTTAGATTTTATATTTAGATTTATTTATATTTGCATGTTAACTGGTCTCTCTACTTAGATTTATATTTAAATTTATTTATATTTGCATTAACATCTTAGATTTATATTTAGATTTACATATTTGCATGTTAACTGGTCTCTCTACTTAGATTTATATTTAGATTTTATTTATATTTGCATGTTAACTGGTCTCTCTGCTTAGATTTATATTTAGAATTATTTATATTTGCATGTTATATTTGGTCTCTCTGTAGATTTATAAAAGATTTTATTTATATTTGCATGTTAACTGGTCTCTCTGCTTAGATTTATATTTAATTTATTTATATTTGCATATTTTCTCTGGATTTATATTTAAAAAAAATTTCTACTTACCGGATTTATATTTCTTTATAAAGCCACTAATATTAATTTATTTTTATTTGCATATTAACTGGTCTCTCTACTTAGATTTATATTTAGATTTATTTATATTTGCATGTTAACTGGTCTCTCTTAGATTTATATTTAGATTTATTTATATTTGCATGTTAACTGGTCTCTACTTAGATTTATATTTTGATTTATTTATATTTGCATGTTAACTGGTCTCTCTTAGATTTATATTTAGATTTATTTATATTTGCATATTTGTTGGTCTCTGAAAATGAGATTTTATTTAGATTTATTTATATTTGCATGTTAACTGGTCTCTCTAGATTTATATTTAGATTTATATTTAGATTTATTTATATTTGCATGTTAACTGGTCTCTCTACTTAGATTTATATTTAGACAATTTTATTTGCATGTTAACTTGTCTCTCTTTTAATTTATATTTAGATTTATATTTGCATGTTAACTTCTGTATTCTATTTATATTTAGCATTTATTTTGCATGTTAACTCTCTACTTAGATTTATATTTAGATTTTATTTATATTTGCATGTTAACTGGTCTCTCTACTTAGATTTATATTTAGATTTATTTATATTGAATAGTTAACTGGTCTCTCTATTTAGATTTATATTTAGATTTATTTATATTTGCATGTTAACTGGTCTCTCTTAGATTTATATTTAGATTTATTTATATTTGCATGTTAACTGGTCTCTCAACAACTATTTATATTTAGATTTATTTATATTTGCATGTTAAAATTCTCTCTACTTAGATTTATATTTAGATTTATTTATATTTGCATGTTAACTGGTCTCTCTGCTTAGATTTATATTTGAATTTATTTATATTTGCATATTAAAACTTAGATTTATATTTTATAATTTATTTATATTTGCATGTTAACTGGTCTCTCTCTGCTTAGATTTATATTTAGATTTATTTATAAGATGTTAACTGGTCTCTCTCTTAGATTTATATTTAGATTTATTTATATTTGCATATTAACTGGTCAAACTTAGATTTATATTTAGATTTATTTTATATTTGCTAATCTCTAAACTTAGATTTATATTTAAATTTATATTTGCATGTTAACTAATCTCTCTTAGATTTATTTAGATTTCTTATATTTGCATGTTAAATCTTATTTATATTTGATTTATTTAATTTGCATATTAACTGGTCTCTCTAATTTAATTTATATTTAGATTTATTTATATTTGCATGTTAACTGGGTCTCTGCTTAGATTTATATTTGATTTATTTATATTTGCATTTAACTGGTCTCTCTTAGATTTATATTTTTTATTTATATTTTGTTAACTGGTCTCTGCTTAGATTTATATTAACATTTATTATTGCATGTTAACCGGTCTCTGCTTAGATTTATATTTAGTTATTTATATTTGCATATTAACTGGTCTCTTTTTATTTAAATGTTAACTCTCTACTAGATTTTATTTAGATTTTATTTATATTTGCATATTAACTGGTCTCTCTGGTAATTTTATATTTAGATTTATTTATATTTTCATGTTAACTATTCTCTCTATCAGATTTATATTTAGATTTATTTATATTTGCATGTTAACTGGTCTCTCTACTTAGATTTATATTTAGATTTATTTATATTTGCATGTTAACTGGTCTCTCTTTAGATTTATATTTAGATTTATTTTAATTAATGTCTCTAAATTTATATTTGATTTATTTATATTTGCATGTTAACTGGTCTCTCTTAGAATTTATATTTAGATTTATTTATATTTGCATGTTAAACTGGTCTCTCTTAGAATTTATATTTACAATTTATTTATATTTGCATATTAACTGGATCTCTCTTTTTAGATTTATATTTAGATTTATTTATATTTGCATGTTAACTGGTCTCTCTTAGATTTATATTTAGATTTCATTTATATTTCATGTTAACTTATCTTTACTTATATTTATATTTAAATTTATTTATAATTAACTGGTCTCTCTACTTAGATTTATATTTTCCTTTATTTTGGGCATGTTAACTGGTCTCAATTTAACAGATTTATATTTAGATTTATTTATATTTGCATGTTAACTGGTCTCTCTACTTATCTTTATATTTAGATTTATTTATATATTTGCAATTAACTGGTCTCTCTTTTTATATTTAGGATTTATTTATATTTGCATGTTAACTGGTCTCTCTACTTAAATTTATATTTAAATTTATTTTATATTTGCCAATTAACTGGTCTCTCTACTTAGATTTATATTTAGTTTTATTTATATTTGCATATTAACTGGTCTTGTAGATTTATATTTATTTATTTATATTTGCATAATGGTCTCTCTACTAAATTTATATTTAAATTTATTTATATTTGCATGTTTCGGTCTCTCTTTTTAGATTTATATTTAGATTTATTTATATTTGCATGTTAACTGGTCTCTCTTAGATTTATATTTAGATTTATTTAAATTTGCATGTTAACTGGTCTCTACTTAGATTTATATTTAGATTTTTAGATTTGCATGTTAACTGGTGTTCAAATTATATTTAATTTATTATTTGCATGTTAACTCTCTAATTAGATTTTATATTTAGAATTTATTTATATTTGCATGTTAACTGGTCTCTCTACTTAGATTTATATTTAGATTTATTTATATTTGCATGTTAACTTTTTTCTCTGCTTAGATTTATATTTAGATTTATTTATATTTGCATGTTAACTGGTCTCTCTACTTAGATTTATATTTAGATTTATTTATATTTGCATATTAACTGGTCTCTCTTGATTTATATTTAATTTATTATAAAATATTAACTGGTCTCTCTACTTAGATTTATTATTTAGATTTAACTTTCTATTTGCATAAAAAATTTTTTCATTTTAGAATTTATATTTAGATTTATTTATATTTGCATATTAACTGGTCTCTCTTACTTAGATTTATATTTAGATTTATTTATATTTGCATTTTAACTGGTCTCTCTGCTTAGATTTATATTTGTTTTTCTTTATTTTGCATGTTAACTGGTCTCTACTTAGATTTATATTTATTTATTTATTTGATTTATTTATATTTGCATTTGGTTTCTGCATATTCTGGTCTCTACTTAGATTTATATTTAGATTTATTTTAATTTGTATGTTAACTGGTCTCTCTACTTAGATTTATATTTAGATTTATTTATATTTGCATATTAACTGGTCTCTCTTGATTTATATTTGAAAAATTTATTTATATTTGTTTTAACTGGAACTTAGATTTATATTTAGATTTATTTATATTTGCATGTTAACTGGTCTCTTATGTTCTGCCTTAGATTTATATTTGTTTATTTTATTTATATTTGCATGTTAACTGGTCTCTCTTTAGATTTATATTTAGATTTATTTTATATTTGCATGTTAACCGGTCTCTCTACTTAGATTTATATTTAGATTTATTTATATTTGCATGTTAACTGGTCTCTCTGCTTAGATTTATATTTAGATTTATTTATATTTGCATATTAACAATCTCTCTGCTTGATTTATATTTAGATTTATTTATATTTGCATGTTAACTGGTCTCTCTTAGATTTATATTTAGATTTATTTATATTTGCATAACTGGTCTCTGCTTAGATTTATATTTAGATTTATTTATATTTTTATGTTAACTGGTCTCTCTGCTTAGATTTATATTTAGATTTATTTATATTTGCATGTGGTCTCTCTCTTAGATTTATATTTAGATTTATTTATATTTGCATGTTAACCGGTCTCTCTACTTAGATTTATATTTAGATTTATTTATATTTGCATGTTAACTGGTCTCTACTTAGATTTATATTTAGATTTATTTATATTTGCATATTAACTGGTCTCTCTACTTAGATTTATATTTAGATTTATTTATATTTGCATGTTAACTGGTCTCTCTACTTAGATTTATATTTAGATTTATTATATTTGCATGTTAACTGGTCTCTCTTAGATTTATATTTAGATTTATTTTATTTGCATATTAATGGTCTCTCTACTTAGATTTATATTTAGATTGTTATATTTTATGTTAACTGGTCTCTCTACTTAGATTTATATTTAGATTTATTTATATTTGCATGTTAACTGGTCTCTCTCTTAGATTTATATTTAGAATTTATTTATATTTGCATGTTAACTGGTCTCTCTATTTAGATTTATATTTATACTGGTCTTTTATATTTATTTATATTTGCATATTAACTGGTCTCTCTACTTGAATTTATATTTAGATTTATTTATATTTGCATGTTAACTGGTCTCTCTGCTTAGATTTATATTTAGATTTTATATTTGCATATTAACTGGTCTCTCTCTCTTAGATTTATATTTAGATTTATTTATATTTGCATGTTAACTGGTCTCTCTACTTAGATTTATATTTAGATTTATTTATATTTGCATGTTAACTGGTCTCTACTTAGATTTATATTTAGATTTATTTATATTTGCATATTAACTGGTCTCTCTACTTAGATTTATATTTAGATTTATTTATATTTGCATGTTAACTGGTCTCTCTACTTAGATTTATATTTAGATTTATTTATATTTGCATGTTAACTGGTCTCTCTACTTAGATTTTATTTAGATTTATTTATATTTGCATGTTAACTGGTCTCTCTACTTAGATTTATATTTAATTTATTTATATTTGCATGTTAACTGGTCTCTACTTAGATTTATATTTAGATTTATTTATATTTGCATATTAACTGAATCTCTCTACTTAGATTTATTTAGATTTATTTATATTTTTAACTGGTCTCTCTACTTGATTTATATTTAGATTTATTTTGGAGTTGTTATATTTGCATATTAACTGGTCTCTCTACTTAGATTTATATTTGAATTTATTTATATTTGCATATTAACTGGTCTCTCTACTTGGAATTTATATTGAATTTATTTATATTTGCATGTTAACTGGTCTCTCTGCTTGATTTATATTTATATTTATTTATATTTGCATATTAACTGGTCTCTCTACTTAGATTTATATTTAGATTTATTTATATGCATATTAACTGGTCTCTCTCTGCTTAGATTTATATTTAGATTTTGCTGTTTGCATATTAACTGGTCTCTCTCTTAATTTATATTTAGATTTATTTATATTTGCATGTTAACTGGTCTCTCTACTTAGATTTATATTTAGATTTATTTATTTGCATATTAACTGGTCTCTCTACTTAGATTTATATTTAGATTTATTTATATATTTATATTAACTGGTCTCTACTTAGATTTATATTTAGATTTATTTATATTTGCATATTAACTGGTCTCTCTACCGTTTTATTTAGATTTATTTATATTTGCATATTAACTGGTCTCTCTACTTAGATTTATATTTAGATTTATTTATATTTGCATGTTAACTGGTCTCTCTACTTAGATTTATATTTAGATTTGTTTATATTTGCATATTAACTGGTCTCTCTACTTAGATTTATATTTAGATTTATTTATATTTGTCTTATTAACTTCTCTCTCTTGGTTATATAGATTTATTTATATTTACATGTTAACTGGTCTCTCTACTTGATTTATATTTAGATTTATTTATATTTGCATGTTAACTGGTCTCTCTGCTTAAATTTATATTTAATTTATTTATATTTGCATATTAACTGGTCTCTCTGCTTAGATTTATATTTAGATTTATTTATATTTGCATATTACAACTGGTCTCTCTATTGGTCTCTTGGAATTTATATTTAGATTTATTTATATTTGCATATTAACTGGTCTCTCTACTTAGATTTATATTTAGATTTATTTATATTTGCATGTTAACTGGTCTCTCTACTTAGATTTATATTTGGATTTATTTATATTTGCATATTAACTGGTCTCTCTACTTAGATTTATATTTAGATTTATTTATATTTGCATGTTAACTGGTCTCTCTACTTAGATTTATATTTGGATTTGTTATATTTGCATGTTAACTGGTCTCTACTTAGATTTATATTTAGATTTATTTATATTTGCATATTAACTGGTCTCTCTACTTAGATTTATATTTAGATTTATTTATATTTGCATGTTAACTGGTCTCTCTCTTAGATTTATATTTAGATTTATTATATTTGCATATTATGGTCTCTTAGATTTATATTTAGATTTATTTATTTGCATGTTAACTGGTCTCTCTCTTAGATTTATATTTAGATTTATTTATATTTGCATCATTACTGGTCTCTCTACTTAGATTTATATTTAGATTTATTTATATTTGCATATTAACTGGTCTCTCTACTTAGATTTATATTTAGATTTATTTATATTTGCATGTTAACTGGTCTCTCTTAGATTTATATATTTAGATTTATTTATATTTGCATGTTAACTGGTCTCTACTTAGATTTATATTTAGATTTATTTATATTTGCATATTAACTGGTCTCTCATAGATTTATATTAGATTGTTATATTTGCATATTTATATTTTGGAATTTATTTATATTTGCATATTAACTGGTCTCTCTACTTAGATTTATATTTAGATTTATTTATATTTGCATATTAACTGGTCTCTCTCTTAGATTTATATTTAGATTTATTTATATTTGCATGTTAACTGGTCTCTCTGCTTAATTTATATTTAGATATTTATATTTGCATATTTTGGTCTCTCTACTTAGATTTATATTTAGATTTATTTATATTTGCATATTAACTGGTCTCTCTGCTTAGATTTATATTTAGATTTATTTATATTTGCATATTAACTGGTCTCTCTACTTAGATTTATATTTAGATTTATTTATATTTGCATATTAACTGGTCTCTCTGCTTAGATTTATATTTATATTTGCATATTAACTGAATTATTTATATTTGCATGTTAACTGGTCTCTCTACTTAGATTTATATTTAAATTTATTTATGTTGCATATTAACTGGTCTCTCTTGGATTTATATTTAGATTTATTTATATTTGCATATTAACTGGTCTCTCTGCTTAGATTTATATTTGATTTATTTATATTTGCATGTTAACTGGTCTCTCTACTTAGATTTATATTTAGATTTATTTATATTTGCATATTAACTGGTCTCTCTACTTAGATTTATATTTAGATTTATTTATATTTGCATATTAACTGGTCTCTCTACTTAGATTTATTTATTTGCATTTAACTGAATTTATTTATATTTAGCATGCATTAACTGGTCTCTCTACTTGATTTATATTTAGATTTATTTATATTTGCATATTAACTGGTCTCTCTACTTAGATTTATATTTAGATTTATTTATATTTGCATATTAACTGGTCTCTCTACTTAGATTTATATTTAAATTTATTTATATTTGCATGTTAACTGGTCTCTCTACTTAGATTTATATTTAGATTTATTTTATTTGCATGTTAACTAGTCTCTCTACTTGATTTATATTTGGATTTATTTATATTTGCATGTTAACTGGTCTCTCTGCTTAGATTTATATTTAGATTTATTTATATTTGCATATTAACTGGTCTCTCTTAGATTTATATTTAGATTTTATTTGCATTTAGTTATATTGTTATATTTGCATGTTAACTGGTCTCTCTACTTAGATTTATATTTAGATTTATTTATATTTGCATGTTAACTGGTCTCTCTACTTAGATTTATATTTAGATTTATTTATATTTGCATATTAACTGGTCTCTCTACTTAGATTTTATTTATTTATTTTATTTGCATTTAACTGGTCTCTACTTATTTGCATTTAGATTTATTTATACTGGTCTCTCTACTTAGATTTATTTAGATTTATTTATATTTGCATATTAACTGGTCTCTCTACTTAGATTTATATTAGTTTATATTTGCATGATTTATTTATATTTGCATGTTAATTTGCTTAACTGGTCTCTCTACTTAGATTTATATTTAGATTTATTTATATTTGCATGTTAACTGGTCTCTCTACTTAGATTTATATTTAGATTTATTTATATTTGCATATTAACTGGTCTCTCTGATTATGTTGGTTATTTATATTTTATATTTAGAATTTATTTATTTATATTTGCATATTAACTGGTCTCTCTACTTAGATTTATATTTGGAATTTATTTATATTTGCATATTAACTGGTCTCTCTGCTTAGATTTATATTTAGATTTATTTATATTTATATTAACTGGTCTCTCTGCTTTAGATTTATATTTAGAATTTATTTATATTTGCATGTTAACTGGTCTCTCTCTATTTAGTTATATTTTATTATTTAGATTTATATTTATTTATATTTACATATTAACTGGTCTCTCTTAGATTTATATTAGATTTATTTATATTTGCATGTTAACTGGTCTCTCTGCCAAATTTATATTTAGATTGATTTATATTGGTCTCTTGCTTGGGTTATTTTTATATTTGCATGTTAACTGGTCTCTCTGCTTAGATTTATTTATTTATTTTATTTGCATGTTAACTGGTCTCTCTGCTTAGATTTATATTTAGATTTATTTATATTTGCATATTAACTGGTCTCTCTACTTAGATTTATATTTAATTTATTTATATTTGCATTAACTGGTCTCTCTATTTAGATTTATATTATATTTATATTTATTTAACTGGTCTCTCTACTTAGATTTATATTATTTATTTATATTTGCATGTTAACTGGTCTCTCTACTTAGATTTATATTTAGATTTATTTATATTTGCATATTTAACTGGTCTCTCTATTTGCTTAGATTTATATTTAGATTTATTTATATTTGCATGTTAACTGGTCTCTCTACTTAGATTTATATTTGGGTTTATTTATATTTGCATTAACTGGTCTCTCTACTTTTATATTTAGATTTATATATTTGCATGTTAACTGGTCTCTCTTAGATTTATATTTAGATTTATTTATATTTGCATGTTAACTGGTCTCTCTACTTGGAATTTATATTTAGATTTATTTATATTTGCATGTTAACTGGTCTCTCTACTTAGATTATATTTAGATTTATTTATATTTGCATATTAACTGGTCTCTCTCTATTTGCATGAATTTATATTTATTTGGAATTTATTTATATTTGCATATTAACTGGTCTCTACTTAGATTTATATTTAGATTTTTTATATTTGCATATTAACTGGTCTCTCTACTTAGATTTATATTTAGATTTATTTATATTTGCATATTAACTGGTCTCTCTATTTATTTTTATATTTGCATGTTAACTGGTCTCTTAGATTTATATTTATTTTATATTTGCATGTTAACTGGTCTCTCTACTTAGATTTATATTTGGAATTTATTTATATTTGCATATTAACTGGTCTCTCTACTTGTTATATTTAATTTATATTTAGATTTATTTATATTTGCATATTTAATTTGGTCTGGTCTCTACTTAGATTTATATTTAGATTTATTTATATTTGCATTTAACTGGTCTCTCTACTTAGATTTATATTTAAATTTATTTATATTTGCATGTTAACTGGTCTCTCTACTTAGAATTTATATTTAGATTTATTTATATTTGCATATTAACTGGTCTCTCTGCTTAGATTTATATTTAGATTTATTTATATTTGCATGTTAACTGGTCTCTCTACTTAGATTTATATTTATATTTGGATTTGTTATTTGCATATTAACTGGTCTCTCTCTTAGATTTATATTGGGCTATTTATTATTTGCATATTAACTGGTCTCTCTGCTTAGATTTATATTTATATTTATTTATATTTGCATGTTAACTGGTCTCTCTACTGGAATTTATATTTAGATTTATTTTATTATTTGCATATTTAACTGTTATGTCTCTCTGCTTAGATTTATATTTAGATTTATTTATATTTGCATATTAACTGGTCTCTCTACTTAGATTTATATTTAGATTTATTTATATTTGCATGTTAACTGGTCTCTCTTAGATTTATATTTAGATTTATTTATATTTGCATGTTAACTGAATTTCTCTACTTATCATTTATATTTAGATTTATTTATATTTGCATATTAACTAGTCTCTCTTAAATTATATTTAATTTATTTATATTTGCATATTATGGTCTCTCTCTTAAATTTATATTTAGATTATTTATATTTTTATTGGTCTCTCTACTTAGATTTATATTTAGATTTATTTATAAAAAATAATGGTCTCTCTATAGATTTATTTTAGATTTATTTATATTTGCATGTTAACTGGTCTCTACTTAGATTTTTATTTAGATTTATTTATATTTGCATATTAACTGGTCTCTCTACACAGAGAAAATTTGTTTATTTGCAGTTTTATATTTAGATAATGCATATTTAACTGGTCTCTCTACTTTAATTTATATTTAGATAATTTATATTTCATATTAACTGGTCTCTCTTAGCATTTTATTTAGATTTATTTATATTTGCATAGAAATAGGTCTCTCTCTTAGGTTATATTGGAATTTATTTATATTTATTAACTGGTCTCTCCTTAGATTTATAAAAATTTATTTATATTTGCATATTAACTGGTCTCTAAAGATGAATTTATATTGGAATTTATTTATATTTGCATGTTACTAGTCTCTCTACTTAAATTTATATTGGAATTTATTTATATTTTGCATTTTTCTGGTCTCTCTACTTCATTTATATTAGATTTATTTTATTTGCATATTAACTGGTACAAATGACTTAGATTTATATTTATATTTATTTATATTTGCATATTAAAAGTCTCTCTATTTAGAAATTTATATTTAAAATTTATTTATTGCATTTTAACTGGTCTCTCTACTTGATTTATGTTAGATTTATTTATATTTGGCGGCTTAACTGGTCTCTCTTAGATTTATATCAATTTTATTTGCAATTATGGTCTCTCTACTTGGAATTTATATTTGATTTATTTATATTTGCATATTAACTGGTCTCTCTACTTAGATTTATATTTAAATTTATTTATATTTGCATGTTACAATCTCTCTGTTGAATTTATATTTCAATTTATTTATATTTGCATATTAACTGGTCAAACTTAGATTTATAAACATTTATTTATATTTGCATATCCTTGGTCTCTCTACTTAAATTTATATTTAGATTTATTTATATTTGCATATTAACTGAAAACAAATATTTGAATTTAAAAATTTGCAATTTAACTGGTCTCTCTACTTAGATTTATATTTCATTGTTTATTTATATTTGTCTCTCATAAATTTATATTAATTGTTAGATTTAAACTTTGAAGTGGTCTCTGTAGATTTTATATTTATCTTTATTTATATTTGCATTTAATGGTCTCTCTGTCTTAGATTTATATTTAATTTATTTATATTTGCATATTAACTGGTCTCTCTACTTATTTTATATTCAAATTTATATTTTGCATATTTTCAAGTAGATTTATTTTGCAAATTTATATTTGCATATTAACTAGTCTCTCTATTTTTATATTTAGATTTATTTATATTTGCATGTTAACTAAGTCTCTCTCTACTTGGAATTTATATTTAATTTATTTATATTTGCATATTAACTGGTCTCTCTACTTAGATTTATATTTATATTTATTTATATTTGCATTAACTGGTCTCTCTACTTAGATTTATATTTAGATTTATTTATACAAAACTGGTCTCTCTTGAATTTATAAATTTATTTATATTTGATGTAAAATTTATATTTAAAAAAAAACAATTGGTCTCTCTACTTGAGATTTATATTTAGTATTTATTTTATTTGCATATTACTGGTCTCTCTGTAGAATTTATATTAAAATTTATTTATATTTGCATGTTAACTAATTCTCTGCTTAATTTATATTTAAATTTTGATTTGCATGTTAACTGGCATCTTCATTAAGATTTATTTATATTTGCATATTAACTGGTCTCTCTGCTTAAAAAAAAATTATTTGCATGTTAACTGGTCTCTCTACTTAGATTTATATTTAAATTATATTTGCATATTAACTGGTCTCTCTACTCAAAATAATTTTTTATTTTTTCCAGTCTCTCTACTTAATTTATATTTGGAATTTATTTATATTTCATATTAAAAGATTTATATTAAAAATTTATTTATATTTGCATATTAACTGGGCATTTCTAGAAATTTTAAAAACTGGTCTCTCTCAAGGACATTTATATTTAGATTTATTTGAACCATGTTAACTGGTCTCTCACAAAAATTTATTTAAAAAATTAACAGATTTATTTTATTGGTTGAATGTCTTTCTAAATTTAAGGAGTTATTTTTCCAAGTTAACTGGCAAATTGATTTATATTTACACATTTTACATTACAATTCTCTGTTTAGACTTAGATTTATATTTGCATGTTAACTGGTCTCTCATTTATTATCCTCATATGATTTTATTTTATTTATATTTGCATGTTAACTGGTCTCTCTGGTTGGATTTCATTTGAGTTATTTATATTTGCATAACCACTGGTCTCTTTTAGATTTAATTTATTTTTATTTGCATATTAATCTCTGCTTATAAATATTTAGAATTTATAAGATCAACTGGTCTCTCTGTACATTTATATTTGGAATTTAACAATTTGCATTTTTTTCCTTTTTTATGATTTATTTATGTTGAACATTAAATTTATATTTAAATTTAATTTCATATTATTCTAAAATAAATTTTGGAATTTATTTATATTTCATTTTTGATGGTCTCTCCATTAATTTCTATTTTTTTGCATTTTGACTGGTCTTCTGTTAATTTGGATTAATTTAAATTTGCATTTATCTGTCTCCTCTTAATTTATATTTAGAAATTTTATTTGCATATTAACTGGTCTCTCTACTTTTTATAAATAAATTTATAATTAAAAGATTTGATGAAAATAATTTTTCTCTACTTATTTAATTTAATTTAAAAAATTTGCAATTAATATGGGATTTTATTTAAATTTATTTATATTGCTATTTTTGAACTTCTGTAAATAGAATATTTAAAAAATATTTGCATTTAAAAATCTCTGTTTATTTAGCAAATTGACATTTTTTGCAACTCTAGGAGATTTAATTTAGAAGATTTATATTCAAATTAAATGATCTGATTTATATTTGAGATTATATACATAAACTAATTTCCGATACAGATATTTTGATTTTTTTATTTGTATTTTAACTGAGTCTCTCTGAAGATATTTTTCTATTTAATTTGAAAAAATGCGAAAATTTAGAATTAAATTTGCATATTAATGGTCTTAAAAATTTTAAAAAAATTTATTTAAATTGCATGTTAACTGGTCTTTGCTTAGATTTAATTTGATCAATGATATTTGCACATTTTTTAAATTTAGAATATTTTTTATTTATAAAAATTTAATTTTTATTAGAATAATTAAGGGCATAAAAATTAAATATTTGTATTTAGAAAAACTGTGAGATATCATATTATTTATATTGCATCTTACTGGATATGACATTTTTCATACTATTTGCATTTAACTGGTGGATCTGTTAAAAATTAAACATTTGCATTTAATACTTAATTTAATTTGTTTTCCATATTTTCATTAAACTGGACTCTCTTGACCCATTTTAGGGGTTAATAATTGCATATTAACTGGTCTCTGAGATTTTACATAATAATCTAAAAATAAATATAAATAATATTTAGGAACCTTCCTCATGGAAATCTCCTAATAAGATTGGGCCAATTTCATAATCTGTCTCTCTCCTGAAAATTTTATTTATTTATTCAAATCTGAAATGTTTTATTTAGGAAAAATAACATGTTAACTTCAATCATGTAATTTCTTTGATTATTTTCTAATATTTGATATTTATTT
Organism: Acanthosepion pharaonis; assembly: GCA_903632075.3. Classification (NCBI taxonomy): domain Eukaryota; kingdom Metazoa; phylum Mollusca; class Cephalopoda; order Sepiida; family Sepiidae; genus Acanthosepion; species Acanthosepion pharaonis. Next base: position 117,649 of record CAHIKZ030001978.1, read on the forward strand.
AGAACTGGTCTCTCCACTGTGTTTTATGAGATTTTTATCTTCATTACTGCTCAATTGAACACCTGTTTATTTGCATCTTAACACATTTTCATTTTGAAATTTTTATTACTTTTAAATATTTCAAAAGGTCTCTAAAATTTATTTAATTTGCATGTTTGGTCTCTGATCAGATTTAATTTGGGAAAATTTTTTTTTATTAACTGTCCTCCTATAGATTTTCTTTTTTTATACAATGAAATCTTCTCTTTTTAATTTAGATTTAAGTTGCATGTTAACTGGTCTCTCTAAAACGTTTAAATTTTGTTCATCTCTTTATCTTTAATAAAAGTATATCATGTTATATTATTTACCATTTTATTGTTATAATACAAGATCGTCATTGCATTCAAACCCGATTTATATTTAATTAATTTGCATATTGTGGTAAATCTTCATTTTAATAATATCAAAAAATAAACAAACATTGATTAATTATTTACAATTTAGCATTGATTTTTTATGCATGTTAACTGGTCCTCATCTTTATATTTAATTTATTTATATAAATTAACATTTAAATTCGTTATATATATTAATGAATCGAGAATGATGTTTAAGGTGAGACCACTAGATTAGACAATTTATGACAACTGGTCTCTCAATGATTTATATAAATAATCATTAACTGGTATTCTGATTTATATTTTTAACATAATTTCAAAATATTTGGGCTTTATATAACCCAAATAGTTTAAAATAGTTAAAGGTTAACAATACTTACTAAGATGATTTTCTATTTGCAAAATGGTAGATACAAATGGATAATAAACTCTATCATAACCTGGTGGAAAAAATAACAAAATAACTGGTCTCTTATTTTGACATATTTAAATTTAATTAAACCTGAAAAAAAAAGATAATTTTATTTGAATTTTAAATAAAAAAAAAATTAAATAAATTTTAAAAAAAAAAGAATTTATATTTAAAATTGTTTATGGAATCAAGATTAGATTTAAAATTAATTAACTGGTCTTTTATGTAATTTATAAAGACCAATTTGCAATTAACTGGTCCTTTAAAATAAATATTTATATTTATAATGCATATAACTGGTCTCTCTTTGAATTTAAAAATTTTGTTTAACATGAATCACTTTTTATAATTTTTAATTTCCAACGTTTCATAATTTCTTTTTATAAATTTGGCAAATTTATATTTGAATTTTTATATTTGACCATTAACTGGTCTCTCTCCACCTTTTTCTTGGGTTTTATTAACCTGGACAACCAATTTATACAAATTTAAATAAATAACTGTCTCTCTTAACATTGCATGTTATGTCTTGTTGATTTACTGTTCATATAAAAACTGGTCTCTCTTCTTAGATTTATATTTCATTTTTTAAAAATAACAGATCATTTATTTTGATATTTATATTTAAATGTGTATCTTTTTTAAGCGTGTTTTGAACTTTTTACAGTTTTAGATATTTTATTTTAATAAAATAATCTTAATGATAAATCGTTTGGTTTGGACTGTTGATAAAAAGAGAATTATTTTAAAATAAAAAATTTTTAGGATTATATGAAATGTATTTATAATCTCCAATGTATATCAAAAATTTTACACAGGTTAATTGCACTGTCCATTTTTAATTAAAGTATTAGACAAATCTAACATTTAAAAACCACAATTGGAAAATTTTACTTTTTAAATATATAGGGAATATTATTCAAAATAAATAAACTTATCTCTCAACTTAATGGACTTATTTATTACGGGAAAAAGAATGAAAACATGAAAATTTTTTTGTTCACATTTTAAGATGCCATTTCAATTAATTGTTTAAATTGCAAAGTTTAACTGGAATACAATCCTGTAAATTTTATTTAAACATTTAGTATTGAATTTTTTGAACATTGCCCTCTTTTTAAATTTAGGATTTTGAAGTTTTTTTAAATAATTTTGAAATTTTTACAAAAATTTGATTTTAATTTGCTGCTAAAAAAAACTACATTGATCACCATGTTGTTTCAATTTCTAGGAATTTAAAAAAAAATTTTGAAAAAATAATGATTTTTTCTCTTTTATATCTGAAATTAAAAAATGTTTCTTAATAACTGAACAATAGTTTTAAACCACTTTATATTAAAAATATTGATAAATACAAAATACAAATTATGATAAGAAAAAATTTTAAAAAAAAAAATTTTTTTTTAATTTTGAATTTTTCTTAGACATTTATTTAAAATTTTAAGCCTTGATTTAACATTATTTTATTAGTTACAATTAAAAAATTTATTTTAAGTTGTTTTCTAGAACAATTTAAAACTAAAAGTTTCTGACCCAAAATGAAATTACTACAGTTTAAAAAATTCAAAGAACTATTCAAGAAAACAGTAAAGCAATGCCGTTTCAAATCAATTCATTTTGGTTCAAACAATGGGTTTATTTAAGTTTGATGATCAAAAAGTTACGTTGTCTTTGTTTTTTTATCTCAGCCAATAAAAAATGTTATTTAATCAAATCTTTTATAAAATCGCATCCAAAGCCAATTTTTGACAAACAATAATTTTTCTTTTTTCTTGAATTTGTTTGAAATTATTCTGATGCTGATACAGAAAATATAATCATACAAAACATTAAAAAAAACATATTCAAAAATTATTAGTTTGTTGAAAAAAATTTATGAAAATTTTGTTAAAAGAAATTCTTAAAATTTCTAAAATAATATTGAACTATTTGAAAAAATGTTTCATCAATTTTTGGTGAAATAAGTTTAATTCTTTACTAGATGGAATGTGAAATTTTTTGGAAATTTGGACTTTTCATCAAAATGTAATTGGATGTTCATAATTAAAATTTATTGGAAGATTTTTTAACATTATTTTTAATGCAGTTTCACCTTAATCATTTTGGTAGGTTATCCAATTTTCTATAAAGGACATTATTATTGTCTTTTATAACATTTAAAAGTTTTCTTTTACCATCATTTCAAACATATTAATGTATAGTGTTTTAGCATTTTTTCCAAATTATAAATTTTGTTAAAGGATAATGAATACAAATGATATATTTTACAGAAACTTAAAAACATGATGTCATTTTGAAGAGATAGTTCATCACTCAATAATTAATTTTTTATATATAATATATCAAATATATTCATATATAAGATAAAACATGTAAAAATATATTATATGTTTTTCAAATTGGTCCAGATGTTTTTATTTTTATTATTAAATTTTATTATGGGAAAAAAAATAAAAATTAAAATGAAATAATTTTGTTTCTTTGACCAATAGTTTTGCAAAATTTTCCTTAAATATTGATATGGTTAAATTATAAATTGTTAATTTTCTTTGATTTAAATTTCCAATATATAAAAATTGTCAAATAATTCCCATGCTTTTCAAATTAATATACCAATATGTTATCAAAAAGGTTCATTTATTTGTTTTAACAAATATATATATCATATATAGTTATATTAGCCATGCCAAAATTTAATACATCCTGTTATATATATATATATATATATTATATAAAAGCTTCAATATATATATATGTTTTATCTTTCTTATTTAGGATAAAATATTTTGATGATATCAACATATATATTATCCACATATAGAATAAAAAATGTTGTGTATAATCTATGATGTCAAAATCCAAAAATATCCAAGTTTTTTTTAAACTACTCTGTATCTATGTTGCCCATTTCACATATAGATATACATAAATTTTTTTATTTAAAAGTTAAATAGAATTTATATATATATATATATGAAATATATATGAAATATATATGAAACAGAAAAAAAATGACATGTTGTCCAAATACAAAAAAAAGAATTTAGATAAAGTGTATATTTATGTATGTGATTGTGTGTAAACTAACATGTGTTTTTTGAACATAAAATATAGGTCCTTGCTAGATTAGATAATCGTTATATTTATTTTTTATATGTTTATATTTGATTTGTAACCTGTAGTCGATATTAATTTTGTCAAATTTTCTTAATTACACAGCGGCCCTTTCAGTAAATGCCCTTCATATTTTTATTTTTTCCCCCTCTCTCTCCCACCACCCCTTTTCTTTTCTTTTCCTCTCCCTCCTCTTCTTCTGATCTTTAAGATTAGATCGTCTATTGTGTGTGTATGTCACCACAAAATGTATCTTTCCGGTTACATCTTTAATGTATTAGACATCCGACAACATTCATATTTCTCTCACTTAAACCGTCTTTCAACTCACCTCTCTAAAACTTCTCTCTGTTAAGTTTTAATCTCCCACCTTCTCTCGTCTGTTACCCCTCTCTTTAGCTCTAACATTCGTCCCACACTCTCATTTACACTTTCTCTAAATTTTATTTTTTATTTCGGAGTTGTTTTTTTTCTGTTTTTTTTTTGAATTTGTAGGTCTGATGAATTGGATCGTATTTACGATTCCAATGGAATAAATTATGACCATGGAATATTAGTGTTTAAGCCTTTTTTTTATTATATCCTTATATATCTGTCCTGGACATTGAGTTCTACCTGGATTCTATCCTATGGAATTTTTTTATTCAAAAAATATATATATATATGTATGCATGTATGTATATATATTTATATATTTTGCATATGTATGTATATTTACCACTAATATTATATATATATATATATATATATATATATATATATATATATATATATATATATATATATATATATATATATATTAACATATTTTTTATATATATGATATTTTAAATATTTATTTCATACAAACCAAAAATCATTTGGTTAAATTAATATTTTTTATAATAAAATAAAATTATTCATATAAAATTATATTTTCAAATAAATATTTTTTTTGGCATCCAATATATATATTTAAATATTTTATAATATATATTTATTTTGATTACCATTTATATATTTTCAAAACAGATATTTCTCCAAACACCTTATCCACATTAGTAGTTCATTGGAAATAAATATATATTAATATATATCTTATAATAACCTTTGAGAATAAATATATATTAAAAAAAATTTTATTCTTGAATTAAACTTTTCTTTAGAAATTCATTTTAAATTTAAAATGGTTTTTTATTTTGAAAAAGTATTTTGTTTAAAAAAAGTCAAGGATTATAAGTTTATCCATATGATAATATTTTATATAAATATATGAATTATAAATGATAAAATTGAACTAATATAATTGCAATCACAAATTTTCCAAATAATAAATAAATATATTTAAAAATGACTATGGATCAAAAAGGATAAAAAAAAAGTCTTTTTTTTGCCACAATTATATGTTTCACCAATTATTCTTATTTATAATGATTACATGTTAAAAAAATTTTTATTTTTTAAAAAAATTTGATTCTGTTGAAATAAAATAAAAACAATAAAAACAAATGAAAAGATTTAAAACACAAAAAATCAAGATATTGATATTGAAATTATATATATAAATTTGAATTTTTTTATGATAAATGAAAAACATACAATTAACAAACCTAAAATATATTTTTAATTAATAGTTTTTATAAAAATATATTAAAAAAAATTAAATTAATTTAAAGTTGCGAATTATTTTTGAAAGTTTTTCAGGTTGCATACAATAAATACATTATGTTTACCTTTTGAAAAAATATATATATTTATTAAAAAATATATTACACGGTATTTAATATATATATATTCTAAAGATATTAAAACAAGTCATTATTTTTTATTTTAAAATATAAATATGTAATAAATTATATTTCGTTCAAAAAAAAAAGTTTATTTTATTAAACAATTTATAAATCCAATATATCCTTGTCATGGAACATTATTTATATTTTTAAAAATCATTGGAAAATTTTTTAAAATTCGAATATATATGTATAATAACATAAATATATTTTATTAGCTTTGAATAAATATCATATATAAATAATATATGTAATCATAATAATAGTTTAAAAAATAAAAAAAAATTTAATTTTTATAAAAAACATCATCTTTGTTTGTGCCATTTTTTGATCAAATGATTTAATGATTATTATATTTAATATATATATATTTAAAATTTAATTAAAAACACCTTCATCATTATTATTATATAAAAAATATATGATTTAAAATAATATTTTTATCTCCTTTAGAAAAATATTACAGTAAAATATAGAAATTTTTAAAAAAAATTAAACCAAATTTTCCTAAAAGGCATACTGAAAAATATAATTTAATTTTAAATAAAACATGACACTTGGAAAATCATTAAAAGAGCAGTTTCTAAATTATAATTTTGATCTTTTAAAATCAAATAATTTCAATCTTTGATTCTATTAAAAATTTTTTTGAAATTTAATTTTTACTATATAAATATGAAGATGTTAAATAAAAAATACTATGCTTTTTTTTTCAAACAAAACATAAGATATAAAAGAACAATTTGAAAATTACTTTTTTTAATATAGAAATATTATAATATAAATTTTTATATATAAAATATATATATATATAAAAATACATGAAAGGAAAAGTAAGATAAAAAAATAATAATTATACAAAATATTATATATATATATATTTGTGTATTGGAAAGCATTGTGTTTGTGTTTAAACTAATTATAATTAGTCTTTTAAACAAATACAATTTATATATCCTTGGAATAAAAATAAGGTAAATAAAAAAATTTTAATAATTACTTATTTTAATAGATATATATATTTATATTTTTTTAAAATATCTATATATTTATTTACATGTGAAAAAATAACTTTATTCCTGAAGAATTTAAAAATTTATATATTAGATATATAAATTGATGTCAATATTGAGTATATATATATACCATTTGACGAATCAACCATATATATATTGATGAATATATAAATATATATATAATGTATATATATAAATTATGGAATTTTTGTCAGGTTTATAGCTGTTTAAACATTTTATACAGGTTAAAATATATCTGTTTCAATCTATTAAAAAATCATAACATTATTTATGAATAAAATGTTTGATAATTAGTTAGGCAAATTTTGTTTGAGCCCATAAAAAATTCAAAAAAGATATTATTCTTTGTTTTAATAACTATTTCTTTTAATTTAAATCATGAAGTTTCCCAAACCATTTGGTTTTGAATTTTTTCTTTAAAATTTTTTAATGTTTTTATTTAAATTATATAAAGTTATATATTATTAACAATATTATAAAAATGAACATCTTTATTCAAAATGACTTAAAAAAATTTTGAAAAAATGTTAATTTATTTCAAAAAAAACCTTACATCAATCTTATTTGCAATGTATAATTTAGGAATATTCAATCTAAAATATTTAATTTTCATCATCAAAAATAATATTCAATTTTTTTATCAATGGTTGGTTTGGAAATCTTTTGGCAGAAAAAATGTACTTGGTTTGACATATATATATGTTTTTTCTATTTATTATAATATATATAAATATATATATATAAATATATATACATATATCATCTATAAGTAAATAATAATGTTTATAGAGATTCAAATTATAATCCCAAATTAGGAAAAAATGTTAAAAATCATTAGAAGTTGTTTATAATAAATTCTGAAAAATGGATTTATCAGATGACTAAATTTATGAAAATGAATAAATATATCCCAGATGACAGATATATAAAAAAAAAAAAAAAGAATATAAAGAAAAATATTTATTATAAATCATAAATAATATACACATATATATTTATACACACAAAAAATATAATAATAATTAATAATGAAAAATGATCATGATATCTATACATAATAAAAAAATAAAATAATAATAATAAATAAAAATAAAAATTAATAAATGAAAATTATTTTCAAATGTATTTTGGAAAATAATATATAATAGAATTTCCATTGAACATTTTAAAATTTTCTTAATTTAATATTTTGAATTGATTTTATTATATTTTAGCGAAAAATAAGATAATTCAGGTATTTAATTTAATATATGATGTTATATATAGTTTTTTTAAAATAAATTTTCTTTTTTGTTGTTTCAGGAATTTATTTTTTAAAAGTAATTTTGATGAACACAGATTAAATTTTATGTTGTAAATTTTGACAAATTTGTTTAATTTTATTTTTTCTTTATAATTGAATCAATAAACTAATGATTTAATATATATGTAAATATATCAAAAATTACTTTTATAGTTAATTAGTATAAATTAAAAAAAAATTAAACAAAAAAGCATAAAAGTGAAATTAAAAGTTTGAAAATCCATAGTTTAAAGGTTTTGTGCTGTTATATGTCTGTTGTTGTAATCCCTATGATAATTAAATTATAGTCAAAGAAAATATGGAAAATATTAGGTATAAATAAATTTTCCATAAATCAGTTGCAAAAGAAAAAATCACCACTGATTTTTATGCGAACTTTGTGCATAAATTAAATTCATTACAATGAAGATTTTAAAACAAGATCCTTTCAAACAATTCTAAAAGGACCGTGTGTGTGTGTGTGTGTGTGTGTGTATGGAATTTTTACATAACAGGCACAGAACTGTATAAAAGGTTTCTAGTCTAAAATTCAGATGAATTATGTATGGACACGTTTAACGAACATTTTATCAGCATATATATTACCCACTTGTACTCAGGTTAAAATCTTCATTGTTGCAATTTTTTCCATTTTCTAATAAAAGGTTCAAAGACTAATGCCAATCATAAGATAAAAAAACTTTTATGAATCGTCGAAAAAACAAATTGTTGTTCAGTGTGATGTATTTATGTATAAAACAGGCCAGGAGAAAAAAAAAAAAAAAAAATAAAATACTTTTTTCTTATAAATATATTATATTTATTTTCCATAATCTGTCACTGTGACTGACCATTTTACCACAGATGAATGCCATGATTCGAAAAAATGGTTGTTTTGACTTTCTTTTTTTTGACCTCTTTCTGAAGGTGACTTTTAAATGTGGATTTTTTAAGGCTTTTATACCCTTATCAAAAATGGTCATTCAGGCATCAAAAATAGTAACTAATTTATTTTTTAAATGAAAATTTATGTCTGCACAAAAAGATTTATTTATTCCTAAATTTGGATTTGAGGATGAAACAGGGTTTGTTTTTTAATTCAATTTAATTTCAATAATTATGTTTTTTTTTTTTTTTTTTTTGAAACAAAATAGAACTCTTATATGAATTAAAGAATCATATTGAAAAAAAATAATTATATATATATATATATATATATTATATTATATATATATATATATAAGGCATGGTGGAATAATGGATAGCGGCTTGGATTGAGGAATGGAGAGCCGAGTTTGAATTCCAGTTGAATCCATTACATTCACTTATGTGCTAATACCCTTGGGAAAGGTATGAATCGTCTTCTTCTCCCTCCAGCTATGGGTAAATAGCAGGACAGACTGGGTTCTATATCCTTGAATGGCAACTGGTCTAGGAAAAGGACAACTCTGAATTCAAAACCTGCGGAGGGATGTTTAGGGACCCTGTGGCAGATAGTGCACCAAGGTCTCTGTATTCGGCCCTTCAAAAACCTAGAATTCAGGAAAAGTTTAAAGTATATATTCCATCTTCCAACATTTATAAAAATTATAAAAAAGAAAAATGAAACTCAACTTTTGGTAAATAACAATTATACTCTTATATTTTTGATAATTTTTAAGAAATAATAAAAAAATATAAAAGGAAATTTAAAATAAAAAGCAATTAAAGGTCAAAAAGCAGCAAAAATGGAGAAAGCTAAAACTATAAAATAAGAATAAAGTGAAAGGAAAAGTAAAAATTTGTAAAAAAAGAATGAAAAATGTTAAGAAATGGACAAAACAAAATTGAGAGAAAATTTAAAATAAAAAAAAAATCCAAAAGGAAAAGAATTTAAAAAGAAAAGAAAAATTAAAAATGAAAAAAGGAAAAAAGGAAAAGCAAAAAAAAAAACAAAATGAAAAGAATGCAAAAAGAAAAAAGCAAAAAAGGAAACAAAAAGAAAACAATTGAAAAGGAAGCAAAAAGAAAACAATTGAAAAGGAAGCAAAAAGAAAACAAATGAAAAGGAAGCAAAAAGAAAACAATTGAAAAGGAAGCAAAAAAAAAAAAAACAAAAAAAGGAAAAAAAAAAAAACAATTGAAAAGGAGAAAAAAAAGAAAAACAAATGAAAAGGAAGCAAAAATAAAACAATTGAAAAGGAAGCAAAAAGAAAACAATTGAAAAGGAAGCAAAAAGAAAACAATTGAAAAGGAAGAAAAAAGAAAACAATTGAAAAGGAAGCAAAAAGAAAACAAATGAAAAGGAAGCAAAAAGAAAACAATTGAAAAGGAAGCAAAAAGAAAACAAATGAATGGGAAGTAAAAAAAAACAAATGAAAAGAAAGCAAAAATAAAACAATTGAAAATGAAGCAAAAAGAAAAACAATTGAAAAGGAAGGAAAAATAAAACAATTGAAAAGGAAGGAAAAAAAAACAAATAAAAGAAAAGCAAAAAAAAAACAAAAAAAAAGGAAGAAAAAAGAAATGAATGAAAAAGGAAGCAAAAGAAAAAAATTGAAAAAAAGAAAAAAAAACAAATGAAAAGGAAGAAAAAAAGAAACAATTGAAAAGGAAAAAAAAAACAAATGAAAAGGAAGCAAAAGAAACAATTGAAAAGGAAAAAAAGAAAACAAATGAAAAGGAAGAAAAAAAAAGAAAAAAAAGGAAAAAAAAGGAAAATTGAAAAGGAACAAAAAAAACAATTGAAAAAGGAAATAAAAAAAAAAAAAAAATGAAAAGGAAAAAAAAAAAAAAACGAAAAAGGAAGAAAAAAAAAAAACAAATGAAAAGGAAAAAAAAAAACAAATTAAAAGGAAGCAAAAAGAAAACAAATTGAAAAGGAAGCAAAAGAAAACAAATGAAAAGGAAAAAAAAAAAAAACAAATGAAAAGGAACAAAAAAATAAAACAATTGAAAAGGAAGCAAAAAGAAAACAAAGGAAAAGGAAAAAAAAAGAAAACTAAAAAAAAAGGAATGAAAAAGAAAACAAATGAAAAAAGCAAAAAAGAAAACAATTGAAAAGGACAAAAAAAAAAAACAAATGAAAAGGAAAAAAAAAAGAAAACAATTGAAAAGGAAAAAAAAAGAAGAAAATGAAAAGGAAGAAAAGAAAAAATTGAAAAGGAAAAAAAAAAGAAAAAAAAAAAATGAAAAAAAAAATGAAAAGGAAAAAAAAAAAAACAAAATGAAAAGGAAGAAAAAAAAAAAAAAAAAAAAAAAAAAAAAGAAAACAATTGAAAAGGAGGCAAAAGAAAACAAATTGAAAAGGAAGCAAAAAAGAAAAAAAAATGGAAAAAAAAAAAAAAAAAAATGAAAAGGAGGCAAAAAAAAAAACAATTGAAAAAAGGAATAAAAATAAAACAAATGAAAAGGAAGAAAAAGAAAAACAATTGAAAAGGAAAAAAAAGAACTGAATTGAAAAGGAATAAAAAAAAAAAAATGAAAAGGAAGCAAAAAAAAAACAATTGAAAAATGAAAAAAAAAAGAAAAAAAAAAATGGGAAAAAAAAAAAAAAAAAAAAAAGAAATGAAAAAAGAAAATGAAAAAGAAAAAATTGAAAAAAAAAAAAAGAAATGAAAAAGGAAGCAAAGAAAAAAAAATGAAAAAAGCAAAAAAAAACAATTGAAAAGGAAGGAAAAAGAAAACAATTGAAAAAAGGAAAAATAAAACAAATGAAAAGAAACAAAAGAAAAAAATTGAAAAAAAAAAAAAAAAACATGAAAAAGGAAAAAAAAAAACAATTGAAAAGGAAAAAAGAAAACAAATGAAAAGGAAGCAAAAAGAAAACAATTGAAAAAAAAATAAAAAAAAAAAAATGAAAAGGAATGAAAAAATACAACAATTGAAAAAAGAAAAAAAAAAAAAAAATGAAAATGAAAAAAAAAAAAAAATTGAAAAGAAAAGCAAAAGAAGCAATGAAAAAAAAGAAAAGAAAAAAAAAAAAAAAAAATAAAAAAAAATGAAAAGGAAGCAAAAATGAAAAACAAATTGAAAAGGAAAAAAAAAAAAAAAAAAAAGGAAAAAAAAAAAAAAATTTTTTGAAAGGAAAAAAAAAACAAAACAAATGAAAAGAAAAAAGAAAAACAAATGAAAAGGAAAAAAAAAGAAAACAATTGAAAAGGAAGCAAAAAAAAAAAAATGAAATAAAGAAAAAAAAAAAACAATTGAAAAGGAAGCAAAAGAAATTCTTTTGAAAAGGAATCAAAAAGAAAACAATTGAAAAGGAAGCAAAAGAAAAAAAAAATGAAAAGAAAGAAAAAAAAAAACAAATGAAAAAAGAAGCAAAAAAAAAACAAATGAAAAGGAAGCAAAAAAAAAAAAATGAAAAAAAGAAAAAA